>BJCG01003637.1:0-67354 GCA_005406145.1 Prunus yedoensis
TCCTTTCAAGTTGTCAATTGTTGTAACAAATGATTTTTACTAAATTTTCCTTCAAGTTTTCTTAGTTCTACTTTCATTTTATTTGTAATGTACATTCTTTCTTAAGTATTCAAGTTTAATTAGTTTCCAAGTTTCAATTATGGTTTTTGTTCTTATTCATTATGCTTATAAGTTAGTATGCTAGTTTGAATGATTGATCACCATTTAGGCTTGCATGTTAGCTATCTTGGTTTGAATTAAGAGTATACACCATGCTTTAATTCGAATTGAACTATGAATAGGAAGAGTATGTATGGACATTCGACAACAGGGATTAGATACATGCTTGGTTGTTTAAATTGTTCTTCTATGCTTAATGGGTTCATAATGCTTAATTTTAGGTTAGACAACAAATGATCAAATTAGGGAATTAGGAACACAAGGTTATGACCAAACACCATGGCTTAATCATACTTTAGCTAGAATCAATCCGTTAATCTAATTGAACTTGGGAACTTATTTGCTTGAGTTATTTCCTTTTTATTGTTTATTTATTTCTTTTCCATTTTTGTTTTTTTGTAGGGAAAATGAATTGAATCATTCAATCACCAATCCTCGTGGGATCGACCTCGCACTTACATATGCTATACTACCAAACGGTTCGTGCACTTGCGAGTATCACAAGTTGAGGATGCAGCTGAATCTATTTTTGATGCAGTGAATCCGACACAACATTCACCCTATTCTCTTTCTTGCTATCACCAACTCTTGGACAGTCGCCAATTGGACATCAAGAATGCTTTCTTAAATGGTGTTCTTCAATAATACCTTTTTATGTCTCAGTCCCTTGGCTTAGTTGATCCCCAACACCCTCACTTCATTTGCAAACATCAAAAGGCCTTATCTAGACTCAAACAAGCCCCCCGTGCATGGTTTAGTCGCTTCAGCGTCTTTCTACTATAATTTGAGTTCACTCAAAGCAAAACAGATTCTGCTCTCTTTATTTATCGCTCTTCATACTATTTATTTATTATATATGTTGAAAATATTATTCTTACTGGCAGACGTGCTGATTTTATTTCTTCCTTTGATGTCAAGGACTTGGGCTCCATGTGTTACTTTCTTGGCCTTGAAGTTCTTCCACATGATTCCGAACTCCACATCTCTCAAGTCAAATAGACGTTGGATCTTCTTCACCGTAACTCCATGACTGAATGCAAGCCCTCCTCCACTCCACTTGTCGCCAAGTACCACCTCACCACACATGATGGTCCACTTCTCAACAACCCAACAGAATTCCGCCATCTAGTTGGCTCCTTGCAGTACCTCACCTTAACTAGACCCGCCATATTGAATTGGACTATCATTTTGTTCGCAAGAAAGTTTCCCTTGGCAGTCATCGTGTTCAGTTTGATCCCTCCACCGATCAAGTTGCTGACCTCCTCACAAAAGGTCTTCACAAAAGTCGTCATCTCCAGCTCTCTGACAAACTTGTCCGTCGATGCCTGCCGTCCAGTTTGAGGGGGAGTATCACGCAATCAACTCATGGTCGTTAGGCCCTTCCTCCATTACAGGAATCCTTCTTTCATATTCGTGTACGTGTTAATACTGATTTACCTTCCTTGTATTGTTGATTCAGTTTCCTTGTACATCTCTACTAGGGTTTTTAATTGCGATAAATCTCTCATGTCGACACTTATCAAATACAATCCAAAAATACAAAGTTTACAGGATCATTCAAATTTGTGTCTCCATGCACACCCATCATTTTACTACACGTAATAAGCATCAAATATCAATTGTCCCTTGTACATACAATCAACTAAAATCCAATTTATAAATACTACCACAACGATACATTACACAAATTTAGTTGCAACAAGCTTGAAACTTCTTTTTGGGTGCTGCCTCGTTAAGCTAGGATCAGATGCACATGATGATCATCAAGATTCTCCTCTCCTAGTTGTGATAATTATAAACAACAAGACATGAGATGGTTTAAATATTTTACATAAAAAAAAATTTGAATTAGTAGGGGAAAACAAAGACATTAGCAGGAAACACTGATTCTATAAATATTTGATGTACATGAGTTTGCATCACATATGGCGATTGGGGATGCCATTTTTTCTGTGACACCCCGAAACTTGGTCACATGACAACAGTACTTGCCTTGAGAATCCCGAGAATACAATGCCCAATCACCACATCGACATACTCCTAAGTAATGCCAAAGTACGTTAAAACCCTTTTGTTTAGTTAAAATGGGTTGGATAAGAACGTTATTGGTAGTGGAAATTAAAACAAAATATTTACATTACATCAACCCCGAAGTTACGAATTTTGTTATAGTATGATATTAACCACAAGGATAATTTAGAAGCAAAAGAGAGTTTGAAACTAACGAGAGATACAATAGAATATACAAGGATTAGATCTTTAGTTACGGTATTACTCTTATATTACGGACCCGATCCTAATATCATTGTCACGTAAGAATCATATAAATATGTGAGCCGTTTGGGGAACAATGAAGTAAGCCCTTCTTCCAAATCCTTTGTCTACAAAAAAAAATTGATACGTTAAGATATGTTCTTATATATTTGTATGAAAAAGTTTAGAAAAGTAGTTAGTGTGATGTCATACCGAACTAATTCCTTTGGGTGACTGATTATGTTTCTTGAGTAATAAAGCACTCCTAGTGCAGTATCCTTATATTGGGCTTATAAAAGGACTTAAAAGCTGGATCACATGTGGAATTTTCAATCGTGCTTTAATGTCAATCATCTTGCCGTCGTTGTATGTACCTTTGCCAAGCATCCCCTGTCTTACTTTGAAGTTCCCCGATGGCATCAATGGGGAAATAAAATCTCTCATTAGACGACAGGAGTAGAGGATGATACAATAAATCATCCAAATCCACCCTACAAATAAAATCAAATGATTCCATAAAAAAATTATAGAAATGGAAAGAAAAGAGAGATTTTTTAATTAAATAGTTCCCTTACTGCGTTTTGTCAACCATGTCATAAAAGTGTTTCAGCTCCACACTTGTACTATTATCGCTCCCAAGTATTTTCGTAACCAAAGATCTAATAAATTCTCTCCTATAGGTTAGCAAATTCTCTGTATTGACGTTGATCTTTGCTCGATCATTAACGATGCATATGTCATCAAGTGTCAAACAGCCACGACAAGGAGGATTCACCAATTCACAAAGCCCCTCAATGACGTCCCTTTGAAAAGGATACAATAAAAATGTTTAGAAACATATGTATACATATATATAAATATAGTGAGCTTCCTGATATATATATCGAAAATATATATAAGAAAAAAAGAAGTTAAACTGTATGAAACTCACCGAATAATTTTGCGGTATTTATCCGCGACATATTTACCATCCCATGGTGAAGTCTCACGAAGCATCTCAGCTAAGGTATAGTGGGAATTTGACGGTTCTCTAGCAGCAGGCTCAATTTCTACGGCCGTTTTATCAGCCTGGTTGCTAGAGACTCCTGAAGTAGGAACTTTTGGGCATTGTTTTAAGCGTTCGGGAATATTAACACCTTCCATACTTTCGGAAATTTTACATTGCATTCTTCATTTTCGATGCTTTTGCGTAGATGAACAAAGTAAGAATACCAAGAACTTGACGAGGTTTGACAATAATCACTCAGAAAAAAATTCAATAATATGAAAACAAGCAACTAAGAAGAACAATCAATCACCCACTTTTATAGAAACTCCTTGTATGCTCACAAGCTTGCTTTGGCCTCTTTCTAAGCACTCTTACGTAGTTGCGATGGTATTGAGAAAACACGTCGTCTTGTCTAAATATTTAAATATTTTATTTCCAAAGAGACTGAGAGTCCAATGAGAGGGTGATTCTATATCCTTCCTTGCAACAGCATAGGGGAAGAAAAAAATGAAGAAGAAAGACATTTCAGAGACTGTCAAAATAAGGGGAAAAACAGAAGAAAGAAAGATAGTTTTAGTTAGTTTTTTTATATATAAGCACTCGTCTAAATTATTTTAAATTAATCCACTTAACGGGAAGAAGGGGATTCAAAAGGGGATGGTCAAATTACCATAACCAACTGCCTTAATTCACATTGTGCAAACAAAATATTTTAGATTTTTTTTGGTCGAACAAAATGTTTTAGTAAATTCCCAAAAGAATAAGTCAATTAATCAGCAAAGAACATACGACAGAGGAATTGCACAACGCATCATGGGAACTCCGCCATTAAAAGAATAGGCCGATTCATATAGTCGTGCTAGGTATATATATATATATAGTTAAATAACTAGTATCATCAAGCAACCAATGGAGTTGCACCTTGAGTGCGTACTTATCTGAGATAGTTACAAGTCGTTTGTTGTTTTAAATCTCCAACCCATGCCATGTATTCTCGGTAGAAAACTTATATTTATATGACCTTTTTTGGGTATGTTAAAAATATTATATGAACCCGAATTCGCAATTGTAACATAAAAGAAACAAATAATATGTAGTTTACACTACAACTGATAAAATGCATCAAAAGATAAATTAATATCCCTTCGTTTTGCATTTTTTGATGCAAAAGTAACACTTAACTTACACAATATTTATATAATATAATTTTTTTAAATAACATAGGTATGTATATATGAGGGTTTATACAAATTGGGGGCCTAGGCGGCCGCCTTGCCTACTTGTGCCTAGGCCTCCCCTTCAATCATCTTTCCAAGCAGAAGTCACATCAGGACTCTCTAACGTGTTAGGTAAGGTACCACCGAAATATGATGATTTCCTAATAGTAGATGCAGTTACTATTGTGGTTACACCGTTGTGGTTGCAAGTAAGGTCTAAAATATCGATGGTTTTGAAATATCGGTAGTCCCAAAAACACCAAAATTTTGAGGGAAATATCGGGATATTATCGATATCGATAAAATTGAATAAAAACCACAGAAATTGTAAGAAAAACTTAGAAATTTTTCTTGAAACTTTGGAGGATGTTTATTTAGTCAATTATCTATTACTTTATCACAAAAAATTGGGAGGAGGGAAACGCATTGCATGATGGGTTGTAACTGATTTAAGTTGATTATATAGCAAGGCTGACAAACACTGCAAGTGTAGAAATATATAGTAATTAATGAAAGAAAATTAAACACACCATAATCATTTATTTATAATGATTTACTACAATATTTTACACTTTATACATTGCATGGTAAGATACAAAAGTGACTTAGTACCACATAGACTTCCTATAAGGTTCAAACTTGAGTTATTTACACTAACACCTCCTAAGGTTTCAGTTTTTTAACAAAACTCCTTGAGATTTTAGAAATTATAAGAACATCCCCTGAGGTTTTAAATTATTTTCACAAAACTCCTTTTCATTGATTTTTCATCCAAAGATTGATGATTTTATACTTAAAAATTCTCCAAATGACAAACTTGGCCTTTGAGATTAGATTGCATACATTTCATTGAGGTTAATTTTGTCATTTGCATAAGTTTTTTTTCAATGAACTCATCAATTTTTGGACAAAGAATCAACGAAAAGGGGTTTGTGAAAACAAACTAAAACCTCAGGGGTGTTCGTGTAATTTTTGAGACCTGAGGGGATTTTGTGAGAACAAAAGAAACCCCAGGGAGTGTTAATGTAAATAACTCTTCAAACTTTTCATTGTCTTCATCATCTTGATATTATCGATATTATCGATATTATAGCGATATTTTGACCAAATATTGTCGAAGTGTGAGAGAAATTATCGATATTTCAGACTATGGTTGCTAGAGACTACTGAAGTAGGAACTTTTTTGTATTTTCGTAAGAATGAGGAATATTAACTATAGATGAACCTTCGATAGTATGAATATCGTGTCCTAACAAGACCCAATACCATACCAAATCATAACTACAAGAAGACGTGTTTTATCAATACCATACCAAATGAAGTAGAAATTTAGTGACTTTGCTACAATATATCCCAACAAGAAACACATTCAAAACGAACGCATATCAATGTCTTTAAACAGTGGCTAATTACTGTGTAACATGATTTAAAATGTTAGAAATTGAACAGCCACACAAATAAAAAGAAAAGGCACACCCCTAGTCTTGTGATGCCACACAAGAAATCAAAGTAAGACTTCTAAGTGCAAGTGAGAGCCATAATAGTAAATATTCCTTGCAACATCATAGGAGAAGAAAAAAAATGAAGAAGAAAGACATTTCAGAGACTGTCAAAATAAGGAAAAAAATGAAAGAAAGATGGTTTTAGTTCATTTTTTTTTTATATAAGCACTAGTCTAAATTATTTTAAATTAACCTAATTAACAGAAAAGGGGATTAAAATTTGGGTACAAGGAGATGGTCACACTGCCATAGCCATACCTTAGGCCACTTTGTGCAAAATGTTTTAGAAAGTATTCCTAAAAGAATAAGTCAAATTAATAAGCCAAGAACATACGACAGAGACTGGCACAACACATCACGGGAACTCCAATAGGCTGATTCATATTGTAGGTATATATATATAGTCCCTTTTCATTAGGCCAATTCATATACTCGTTGTATATATATATATATATGCAGTCCCTTTCCATTAGGCCGATTCATATATTCGTAGTAGGTATATATATAAAGTAGTTAAATAATGGAGTGTACTTATCTTAGATAGTTAGAAGTCGTTGGTTTGTTTTTTAATCTTCAATCCATCCCTGGCTGGTGCTGACCCATGTCATGCATTCTTCAAACGTTTGTTCATTCTTCTTTATTAACAACTTTTATTATTTCAATAAATCAATGTGAGCAAATCAATAATAATAATTTACATCTACAAGACTACACTCCTTAGGTTTCAAAAGCTTGCATTCACATTTGTGTCTCCAAGGTTCTCAAAATTCCATAATAATTTAAATCTACACTTGGTTTGAATATTGGCGAATTTTTTTCTTTTCATCTTTTAATAATTATTAATATTTTAATATTATCTCTTAATTTCATCACAGCATCACCCACTGTGATCCTTTCTCCAACAAAGCATCAGACCCATGTAATTTTCATTTTATGGAGGATTTGTTTTCTTCCATGTATGAGGTGGTGGATTTGTGCATCAAAATAAGCTATGAACTTTTGAACAATCAGGTTGTTGATTTTGTTTAAAGACTTGGATTCTTGAATTTTCTTTTTACTTTTTTTTTTTTTCAATTTGAGATTTGTTTTATTACTCAAGAACTCTAATCATGATGAATCCAGTTGAAGTTTTTAGACTTGTTAATGGAGAACTGAGGTTGGCATCAAAAGAGAAAGATCAGTTTTTTAACTGAGAAACTCAATGTTTGCATTGCTATGAATAACCAATTTCCTGGAATTATTATTTGCACACAGGCGTTTAGTGTTTGCATTTCAAACATACCATTGTATGACCATAATGCAATTCTAGAGTGCCAGTGCGCAATCAGAACGAACATTAACATACATATAACATGTTTTTTTAAAGAAGATAACAAAAAAACATGTCACATTTTATTTCATACATTTTAAAAGTGCAAATACAACATTAAAGTAAATGAAGAAGTCATAGTTTTGTAATGGATAAAGGGTCCAATGAATTGATCCTTTCATACATGAATGGACGATTCAGATTGAAGCATGTCCATTTCATCGAATGGTTATTGTTAAATTCCAATAAATTCTATTTATTGGCTAATTGAATATATATATATATATATATATAAACATGTAACATGGTATTTCTCACTACCTTATCCACAAACGTCTCTTTACTCACCGATCGCACGGTGGCGTTTATACGGTAATCGAGATGTTCATCCGGTAAATTACCGTTTAAACGTTGACAGGACCCGTCCCGAATTCCTCGAAATCTGTAATGAATCCTGTGGTTTTTCCGACATCCAACTGATGCCGGACCCACTTACTAACATCATAGCCTCTTTTCCAAATTAAAGGAAAAGAGGGTCGAGACTTTCTGCCGAAATTTCGGTAGAGTCTCTCCTAAAAAACGGACTTAACCAAAATTTTCAATTGTCAAAATGCAGTTTAAAATTCCCAAACTTCAGCGTGCACAGTCATAAGTAGTTGTAAAGACTCAATCCACAATCATTCATCAATCTAAAACAGGTTTTCGCCCATCACAACCACAAACACATTTTAACCACATCCTTTCAGTAAAAACTGGAATATAAACAGGCATTTAATCTTGCCTAAGTTTCAATCGGGCTTCATGTCACTGACAAATTCAAAACCAAACTTAAAAACTCTAATAAATAGGATTTGATCCCAATGACCAAATTAAAGCCCAAAAATAGGGTTTATCTTGCGACTACACCTGGGTGAGACCCCAGGCTACCTACGTAGCGTTACTCAGGGATCAAGCCACAAGTAATTCTTCGATCAATAGTCACGAACCAGATAACATACAATTATTTTCAGTAATATCAACAAGTTAAGTTTAGGATCATCTTTTCCCTTTTAATAAAATCACAATATGCTAAGCATAATTCTTTAAACATTACTCCTTTTTCCCGATATAATATAATAATCCTTTTGAAGGAAACATGCATCAAATGCTTGGGAAATGAACTTTAGCCACAACCTATACAACAAAAACATTCTAAATGACGGATTCATTTTGTTTATACTAGTTGAGCTAAACCTTTTTCATTTTAAACCAAGTATCTTAGCCTAGTCTCTTTGAACACAAATAGAAAAATGAAAAAGGTAATAGATCTTTACCCTTGATGACATTTTCTTGATTTCTCAAGAATGAACACCTTTGTTGGAAAAACCTTTTGTTTCTCTTGATTTTGACTCCTTCACCTTAAGGCTCCAAGATTGGAGTCCTCTGCCTCACCACAGCAACCTAGAGATCAAGAGAAGGCAATCAAGAAGTATGGATGCTAGTCTACTTCTTGATTGGACCAACTTTTGATTTATGATAGATGAGATACAAAGATGATCACTCATCAACCAAAGTAAGAAAACCAAAAACCCTTGCTAGGTTTTCTCCAACATTTAGCTTATATAGGATGACACCAATTTGGGTGTGTATTGGGGCTCCATTTGGTCCATGTGTCATGTCATTTTATGCCACCTTATCCCTTGGGCCCAATAGCTTTTTGGGCTATTTTGTCCATTTCCTTTCAAATCATATTTAAAAGCCCAATTGAATATTTCTATATGTCAATATTAATTTCATACTTAATCTTTTAATTATAATTTAACTATTAAATTATAATTATAGTCTTACGCAATTGACCCGGTCGAACTATTTGACTTTGGTCAATTGCTCCGGTCAATATGTTGACTTTGACCGTTGACTTTGACATTTGATTATCAACAATTGACTTGTGTCTCCTCATTTGTATCTCTAATTACATTCTTTGGGTGTGCAGATCCGTAGGTTCTCTTTAGAAAGGTAGTGGGTTGACTCAACTCCTCAAAGATGATATACGAATTAAATTTCACAACTTAATTCTTCCTATTAATAAAGGTTAATTGAAACGTTTTAGGACATCCACAAACCATGGTTGTCGCTGTTGAGGCCCAAAAAAATCCACGATTCAGCCCAAATAAATTCTCAGCCCAATACGATACCTTACCGAGAAGAAACCCGATTTGGGCACGTGAAAGTTCATCATATGCACTTACACACATGCCACGCCAAGCAAATAAGCAACATGCCATGCTACAAGCTTAAGTGGGCCCAAGCCACTCAAATGCCTGGGGTTTGCTTGAGTGGGTTGTGATATGGATGGTAATAAATCGACATGAGGCTCATTGATGGGCCGAGAAATGGAAGTTCCTGGTTGCTTGGGAGCCTCGGAACTTAAGCCCATTTCTTAGGCCCAAACATGTGGGTGAGCACAAAGAAAAAATATCCTAACCAAAAAGCGCAACCGAAATAGCCCATTAGCTTAACCAAATTAGCCCAACACCTCAATAAAAAATAGGCCAACACTTGTTGAGGTTAGCCCATTTATTTTGACAAACCAACCCATTATCTTAGAAGGCCCATACAATTAGAAATGAGAAGCAGCAAAAGCCTTAGCCCCTTGCTGAAAAAACAGAAGCCATGAAGGGGAAGTCTGAAGGTCCATTATACAAAGCTACTGGGAGGGAAGGAACAAGTTTTCAAGCAAAACATCCAAGGAACCAAAAGATATTGGCACGCAAGAAGCCACCCTTCGAACCAACATGTATACCAAGCTCTTTCCTTCATCAGATCTGACCATGAAGGAGGAAAAGAAAGGGAGAAAATGAGATATCTGAAAATGGGAGTTCTGAGGCAGCTGCGGGAAAGGACCTTGAGCTCCCAAAAATCCTTGATTTTGTGGGATTGGGCAGAGTGGAATTCACCAAAATAGGATGATTGAAGGGATGAGAAGAGAAAGGAAGGGAAAGACTTGGCCAAATTGGATAAAAGCCATTAGGGTTTCTTGGAAAATGGTAGCTTCTAGTGCTTATAAAAAGAGGCATTTCCTACCCATCATCACAACACACATTTGGAGAGCAAGCTTCCTCTCTCACCTACAAAACTCAGTAATTTCGTGTTTTGCTTGCCCATCTCCCCCATTTTTCTTCTTCTGGCAGATTGTTCCAACACTTGACAGAGTCTCTGTCAAGCTGCCGGAAGAAACAATCAAGCCACCCATCCCTTTCTCTCCCTCCTTTCTCAGCCAAATCTTCTTGCAAACCTTCCCTTTCTTACCTTAACACTCCCTTTTTCCCCCAAGTACGCATAATTTTCTCTTCGATGCTAAACTCATGTTGATTTTGCTCCCATGCCACAAGCTTCTCATGCCAAGCCAAGAATTTATCTGCAAGAAGCCATTATTTTCGTTGGTGAAGGTAACCAAGGTGTTTCCTAAGGCTTTACAACCCTTTCGAAACATTTTAGGGTCTGATATTTGAACTCAGACACAAGAGGGAAATTTCAGCCATTTTGCTCTTTACAGCAGCCCAGCCCATTTGTAGTTGCCGGAACAAAAAAGCCCATACAGTCGCCTAGCAACAAGTCACGGTTTGTTTGATAAAAGACATATTATGTTATCAATGGGCAAGAAATGTTGTTTTATACATTAAATCATCCTATATTATCTTTCAATATGTAGAACAACCATAGTCCAAGGAATACACAAATGGATATGAGAGCTATGTAATGAGATTGCATACATGGAGACTTTTCGTCATCCCTAAATCCTGAATATGTTCCTAGTCATAGGAATATTGATTGAGCGTCAATATTCCGCAAAGAACAGTATACACACTATCGTATCTATATGTAGGGAATGGCAAGGTCTCAAGTCATTAAGTGTGGACACACATCAATATGTGTGTAGGTGATTGTGGAAGAATAAGTACACTGAACGCGATCCAACACATGGATTACAGCATGGAAGTCTTTATTCACATGTCAAGTTGGAACTCATAAATTGCAATGGTGCAAACTAATCCTTAGACCTAAGGCATCACAGATGTTTTGTGGCTATGTTGTTAATCTTTGAGGGCACTATACGATCATGCTAAATTAGGCATAGCTTAAAGGTGCTCATCAGGATTCTCAATAGAGTCATGAAAACAAATGAATGTACAACAAGGAATCTCTACTCTCAGTAAATGAGAGAGAATACTCCAATATATGATTGGTCAAATCTCTGCGCAGAGTAGTGGACAAGACTTGAAAGAAGAAGTCTTGAAATCTTACCAAGATAATTATATAAAAGGAATTATTCACATTAGGATATTGACAATCGGATTCACATTGCATAAGACTATAATTATAATTTAACAGTTAAATTATAATTAAAAGATTGATTATAGAATTAATATTGACATATAGAAATATTGCATTGGGCTTTTAAATATGATAAAAAAGGAAAGGGACAAAATAGCCCAAAAGGAATCCGCCTTTTAGAATGTTTTTGTTGTATAGGTTGTGGCTAAAGTTCATTTCCTAAGCATTAGATGCGTGTTTCCTTTACGGTTATCCGAGCTAAATGAGACATTGTGAAAGAACCTATTCAAATTGGAATGATCGTGCAATTGAATCCTTCTCTTATGTCAATACTCCTTATTCACATTATTAGGTCATGAAATCCGATTGTCAATATCCTAATGCGAATCATTCTTTTTATATGATTATCCTAGTAAGACTTGAAGACTTCTACTTTCAATTATTATCTACTACTATGCACAAATATTTGACCAATCATATCTTGGAGTATTCTCCCTCCTTTACTAAGAGTAGAGATTCTTTGTTGTACATTCATTTGCTTCCATGGCTCTATTGAGAATCTTGATGAGCACCTTTAAGCTATGCCTAATTCAGCATGACCGTATAGCACCCTAAAAGATTAACAACATAGCCACAAAAACATCTATAATGCCTCAGGTCTAAGGATTAGTTTGCACCATTGCAATTTATGAGTTCTAGCTTGACATGTGAGCAAAGACTTCCATGCTATTATTCATGTGTTGGATCCCGTTCAGTGTACTTGTTTTCTATAAGCACCTACACACATATCGATGTGTCTCCACACTTAATGACTTGAGACCTTGCCATTCCCTACATATAGAGACGATACTGTGTGTACTGGTTTTTGTGGAATATTGATGCCTAATCAATATTCCTATGACCAGGAACATATTCAGGATTTAGGGATGATGAGAAGTCTCCATGTATGCAATCTCATTACATAGCTCTCATATCCACTTGTTTATTCCTTGGACTATGGTTGTTCTACATATTGAAAGGTAATATAGGATGATTTAATGTATAAAACAACATTTCTTGCCCATTAATAACATAATATGTCTTTTATCAAAGATGTCCTTAACTCTAACTTTACATAATTAGTTGGCTTTAAGGGCATAATTCTAACACCTTTTTCCTCTCCCTGTTACTTTACTGCACGCCAGAGAGTCCAACGCCACATGTAATAAAGTAATAGTAATCAAAATGTCCGGATCCTTTACCACACCCCGGAATGATCCAACACCACGTGTGGTAGAGTAACCAGTATCCAAGTGAGCACACGCCGGAAAAATCCAATGCCACGTGTGGCCCAACAAAACCAAGTGAGCCCACACGCCGTAAAGTCCAACGCCACATGTGGGTAAAGCAACCAATATCAAATGTGTCCGGGTTCTTTATCACAGGCCGAAAAATCCAACGCCCTGTGTGGATATAATGACCAGGGAAGGTACATATGATAGTAAGGTTTATAACTCTTATATAAAAATAATATTCCATTCCTTAATTCAATTTTCTCAAATATTTATTCATAGTATAGAAAATAAAATCTCAAACATATATTCCATAAAGATCCATAATAATTCAAATAATAATCAAAACTTGTTTACACATAATTTCCATAAAATACTATATTCCCCATTTAAAATAATAGACTTTCATAAATAGCCCGATATCACCCAATCCATATACTTTAATAATAATCATAATAAAATTAAATAATGATAAATAACAACCCTTAGAGATCCCATATCCTCATTAACCCAAATTAAATCAATTTTCAAACAAAACTCATTTATGCAAAAAATTCCATATTAGAAGAATGAAGCACACTTAAAAATAAACGTCCACTCATTTCCTAATAATCATAGCGAGACCCAAGACTCTATTTCACAACCCATCACTCAAAGATTCCATGCTCGCATATTCCATAACTTCAATTATCAAAATAATACCCAAGAACTCCATAAGATACTATAAAACAATCTCATAATCCCAACATAATCAAAATAACTCAAATAACAGTCAAAACTCGTTTATAAGGTCGTTTTAGTACTTCTCGAAGGGTGAACTACCTCGGAAGTCTCACGGTCAACCGAGAGGTCAACTACCCAAACTTGGTCAATTGGCCCGCGGAGCCCACGGCCTCCGATTTCCGATCTGAAAGTTCCTACGGGTTCAACAAAGTTTACTAAACACGTCCTACAAGTTTGGTCTAGATCGACCTGTCGGATCGCTCGCCATCACACGACGGATGGTCACCGTTTTACCAAAACTTTGAGTCATTGAATCGCAGCATCCAGAACTCCGATTTCGATCCGCGAATTCCTACATGATCCTCAAGGTACCTAGATCAACATATTTGGAAAAGGAGTCGATCCAACAATCTGAACATATTGAATCCGGTTAATGCCTAATATGCGTAAATCCGATCGACCGACAAACGATAACCAAATTCAAATCCGAGCATACCGTCGTGATCGGGATGACATAGGGAACATTTTAGAACCAAATGGGCCACCCAAACATGGCCCACGCGTCGGCAGCAGGTGGGTGTCTTGAGAAAATTCTGGCGACTGGAAAATTCTCGAAACACCCAACAATACCTATACCTACGTGATCATGACAACTAGTGGAGCAACTTTTGTTCTTGGGCCACGACCAAAATGTAACATCCCGACCCAATTTTAATTATTCGTTTGATTTAATTAATTAATTTAATTATGAATTTACAATTTTGCCCTCTGGGGTAGGAGAATTTTGGTCACTTTTTAATCGGGAAGGATTTTGGGGAAATGAATGGCACCATGACGTAGATCGCGTTGAGATGCGTTCGTAAACAAGTAGAGGGCCACTTTGTCGCGGGCCATTCGGTCCTAAAATGATCCCCATATTTTGGGGAATTGAACGGCATCTTTGCGTAGAGCGCATCGATACGAGTTCGTAGACACGTTGGGCTCAAATTGGAGTTTTAACGAAGAAGTTACGATCAATGGAAGAGCAGTGGCACAACCGTAAATATTTGAAGTCATATTTTTTTTAACAACCTGGCAACTCTCTCTCTCTCTCTCTTTCCGGCGACGACACCACTGTTTTTTACAGTGATTCTGGCACCGTCCGGCCACCAAACTTGACACCATAACTTGTAAAATCCTCCTCTCCACCTCCTCTACACGACCCACTAAATTTCCAGACCCAATTTCGAGCCATGAAGAGATTGGAAAGGGGAGAATTTTTGCCGATTTTTCCATCGTTGTTTCAGGCAATTCCGGCAACGGAATCAGACGAGTGAGGTATGCTTCTTCATCCATTTGTCGTGTTCTAGCTATTTTGATAGTTGGCTTGGATCAATTTGAAGCTGTGAGAGTTGGATTAGAAACCTAGATTTTGTCCAACTTTGGTAACATTTTCCAATCACTTCCCGACCAAATTGGAGGTTGGCCCAGTTATAAAATTTACTCCCCTATTATCCTGATCACGTAGGCTGCCGAAATTTTCTCAAAACACCTACGTGGTGGCCCATTTTGTCCTAAAATGTTCCTCATGTCGTCCTAAGCACGACGATATGCTCAGATTTGAATTTGGCTATTGTTTGACGGTCAAACGGATTTACGCATATTAGGCGATATCTGGGTTCAATAAGTTTGAACCATTGGATCGGCCCCATTTTCAAATATGTTGATCTATGTACCTCTAGGATTGTGTAGGAATTTGCAGATCGAGAATCAGGGTCTCGAATATTCCGAATCAATGATTCAAAGATTACGTAAAATGGTGACCGTTTGATTATGCGATCGCGAGCAATCCGACCACTCATACAAGACGTGTTAAGTAGGCTTTGTTGAACCTGTAGGAACTTTCGGATCAGAAATCGAAGTTCGTGGGCCCACGGGCCCGGTTGATCATTATGGGAAGTTTGACCCCTTGGTTGATCGTCAGTCTTCTGAGGTAGTTTCACCCTTCGAAAAGTACTAGAATAACCTTGTAAACGAGTCTTGATTGTTATTTGACTTATTGTGATTATGAGATTATTTTATAGTACTTTGGTGACACCCCGACTCTACTTTTATTGCCTATTTAAATTATTTAATTTAATTAATTATGAAATTACAATTTTGCCCTCGGGGATAGGGTCATTTTGGCCAATTTTTAATCCGGTAGGATTTCGTGACATAGATCGCGTCGATACAAGTTCGTAGACACGCAGTGTAATCAAATTGGAGTTGTAATGAAGAAGTTACAATCAACAGAAGTGCAGTAGCACAACCGTAAATATTTCAAAGTTCACTTTTAAAAACCCTGATTTTCCTTTCTTCTCTCTCTCTCTCTCCCCCCTCTCGTACGATAGCCCCTCCCCCCCCCCCCCCCCCTTGCACAATCGCAGCTATTTTGGGCCACCACCAATTCTTACAAGACTAGTACCAAAACGACCACCGCGACTTCCTCTTCTCGACCCACCCCACCTCCGACGAAGCCTGCCACTCCAGTCGCAGGAAAATGCCCAAAACGGGCCGGTTTTTATATAAACTTTTCGGCATTCGTTCTGGCGATTCCGGCCACCATTTTTGTCGATCCAAGTATGCTTTATCATCCTTTCAACATGTTCTAGCTAATGAATTGGTTGATTTGGATTAATTTAAAGTTTTGAAACTCGTTTTATAACAAAAGATGCTCCACTCATTGTCCTGATCACGTAGGTGTAGGTATTGTATGTTGGTATGTTGTTTTGAGAATTTTTCGGCCGCCGGAATTTTCTTAAGGCACCCACGTGCTGCCGGTGTGTGTGCACTGTTTGGGTGAGCCATTTGGTCATTAAATGATTCTCATGTCATCCTGAGCACGAAGGTTTGCTCAGATTTGAATCTGGTTATCGTTTGATGGTCGATCGAATTTACGCATATTTGATGTTATACGGGTTCGATATGTTCGGATTGTTGGATCGACTCCATTCCTAAATATGTTGATCTAGAAATTTCTAGGATCGTATAGGAATTCGCGGATCATGAATCGGAGTCCCGAATGCTTCGATTCAATGACTTAAAGTTTGAGTAAAACGGTAACTGTCAAATCGGGTAGTCAACCGGGTAGTCAAACTTTCAAATTTGGTCAACCAGACCCGCGGCGCTCACGACCTCCGATTTCCGATCCAAAACCAGCCAAAACTTTAAGTGAAAAAATCTGTTTCAAAACGCATAAATTAATCCTAAACAACCCAATCATTAGCTAGAACACTTTGAGAGGATGAAAAAGCATACGTAGATTGAAGGAAGAGGAAGACTAGCTGAAATGCGTCAACATTTCTGCAATTTCTGGCGAAATGTGATGGCGGTGGTGGCTAGGATGGGATGGGACATTTTTTTAAAAAAATTGTTAAGTCCTTTCTCTCCTCTAGACCAAAATAAATAAATAAAATTCCTTTCTCTCCCGATTTGCTCCCTCACCACAACCGCTAGCTTCGGTGTCGACGTTCTCCACCGACTTGCTCCCCCGCCATGGCAGCTGGCCTTGGTGGCAACGTCGAGACAACCACCCTCCATCCTCCCCGAGTCCTTCCTTCATCGTCATCGGCATCTCTCCTCACCGACTCTCTCACTTTATCTCTCCCTCTCTTTCTCTCTCTTCACACCGGCAACAATGGAGGCGACCAGTGGTGGAGCCAGGAATTTATGTGTTGGGGGGCCAACATATAAACCAAATATGACAATAAAAAATTTCACCTTTCAACCTTAACAATGTTTGGAAAAATTAAAGGCAGAAAATAATTGTTTATTCAATTAGGTATCAAAATAACACTCGTCGTTCTTTCATATCTCGAAAACCATCTATGATCGAGTCAATGCTAAACTTTTCTGCAATTTCCCTTTCGATGTACATAATCAAAGAGTCTGTGAGAAATTCGTCTTCCATCTTGTTACGAAGCCTAGTTTTTACTATACGCATAGCAGAAAATGATCGCTCTGCAGTTGCTGTAGAAACAGGAAGAGTAAGCACAAGCACAACCACTCTATAAACAAGTGGATATGTGGTTGATCTTCTAGTCGTTACCATCCATTGAGATAGATCAGAAATTGTTGACAAGTTTTTGAACTCTGGAAGTCTAACGACATCACTCTCAAAATGTTGAAGTTGTCTTCTCAAACCTATCTTCTCATGATCTTCAAAGTCTTGCGGATAGAACTTATCTACCAATTGACAAATATCATCAATTCTAAAAGATTTATTCACTTCACGAGGATCCAAAGTCGACCCCAGAATAAGCAGCTCTGTTGTTTGATCACTAAATCTGCTATTTAATTCTTGAAGTTGAGAATCTATTGCAGCATAAAAAATATCTATCATGTAATAATGCTTAATCGTAAAATCATCTTGTTGATGGCGAGCTCGACCTCGTCTTGCAACATAACGAGCATTCATATCTAGGATATCTATGTTCCGTGCTTCACAAAAAGAATTCACATTGGTAAGCAAAGAATCCCATCCATCATCTCTTAATTCTTGGATGAGTGCTTTAGTGGAAGAAACAAGATTCATGGCATTTATGATGTCTTGGGATTGACATTGCAAAGCTTGACAAAGATCATTAGTGATCTCCATAAGTTCTTTCATAAGATGTAAGATAAAGACAAATTCATATGAAGTCATTACCTCATAAGCTGCATCAGCATCTCCTCGTTGAGAATAAGTAGTTCCGTTATCAATTATATTAATTAGAACTGTGCATGTTGCACTAAACATATTTACCAAGCTTGTAATTGATTTCAAATGAGAACCCCAACGAGTATCACCAGCACGTTGTAAGGTGCCAATTTGGTTCATTCCTTTCCCAGTCTCAAGCTCTTCAATTGCAATCATGTGCTCAATTTCAGCAGCTTGAGCATTTTTTAGTTCATCATTACGCTTACATGAAGCACCAACAATATTGACAATAGAAGTCAATTTAGTGAAAAAGTGGTGAACATGAATAACTTCTCTTGATGATGCAATTAATGCCAATTGTAATCGATGTGCTAAACAATGAACATAGTAAGCATATGAGCAATCATTCAAAATCAAAGCTTGTAACCCATTCCATTCACCTCGCATGTTACTTGCACCATCGTATCCTTGTCCTCTAATATTTTGAATATTTAGTGAATTATGAGACAATATAGAGTATATACCTTTTTTCAGAGTTAATGCCTCAGTGTCTGACACATGAACAAGCCCAAAAAAACGCTCCTGAATAAGACCTTCTTTGTCAACAAATCGCAACACTATAGCCATTTGCTCTCTCTTGGATTCATCACGCGCTTCATCAACAATTATACAAAACTTTGATTCCCCAATTTCTTCACAGATTGCTTTCTTCGCTTTAGTTGAAAAAACATGTAAAATTTCTTTTTGGATCTGTGGTGATGTGTAAGAGGCATTTTTGGGAGCTTTATCTAAGATAACTCCAGCAACTTTTTCATTATATGCAGCCAATATTTCTAACATTTGAAGAAAATTTCCACGATTGATTGAATTCTTTTTTTCATCATGGCCTCTAAAAGCACATCCTTGGAATGCAAGCCACCTGATTGCTTCAATTGTTGCCTTAAGTTGTAGTCGATTGTCTGCAATTTGTTGGGAAGAATAATTCTCAACGACTTTCTGTATATGCTAGGATTGATTCATCAAATCCAAACATGATATTTCAGCAATTTTATGAGGGGAGTTAGGATCTTTTCCCTCGTGATTTAGAAAAGAACACTTTTTTTCCATCTCTAACTTTCTTCCAACTTTGAAATCCCTCAAGAGTGAAAGCATTTTTCCCAGTATGTCCAGATGGTTTGTTAAAAAGATAGCACGGTAGACAAAAAGTTGCATCTTTCACAGGTGAATATTCTAACCACGAAGGAAATAGTTTGAACCATGAACTTTGAAAGCTACGCTGATGAGTTACTGATCCTGATTTTGGATACTTGGAAAGTATAGGTTGGTATGGACCAACGTTAATGTAAGCTCGTCGAATTTCGTCACGTTGATTAACAGGATAATTCCATATTTGTGGACGTAGCCCTGGGTCGCGCTCTAAAGTACTAATATCAACTTCATTGTCAGTAGTCTCAATTCTTGGAGATCCAGAACGATTTTCAGATGCTACTGTCTCAATATTAGAATCAGGTACAGATGAGGTAACTTCAGCATGTTTTCTTTTGAAAAATCCATCAATTTTAGGTTGTTTCTTCATCTACAAACCAATTACAAATTTTATTAAGAACATGATTCATAAATTATACCCACACAAAAAAATCATATTCTATGCATAGAACATATAAGATACGAAACATATAACTATAACAATGAAAACTTCAATTTTCACTTATATAAACATATACAAATATATTCTCATAAAAAGTAAATAAACAAAGGAAAAAAAACTATGACTATGTAAAGTTATCTAACCTGGAATTAAAAATTTTGACGCAGGAGGTTGGAGAGCAAACAACCAAATTCAATTATTTTCTTTTGTTGTGTGCGGCTGCTTCGAACTAAGTTCATGTTGCTTCATATAGGAACAAAAATTAAAATCCCAATCCTTTTTTATTTGGGTAAAAGTCTACTTCCTATTTGATAAAGGAAATTCTGTGAAACTTTATTTGATTGGTTGCTTTTATTTTTTTATTAATATATTGATGGGACATTTAAAAAACCAAAGCTGGCGTGTATTCAAAACCTTCAGTCAAGTGGTGAATTATATATGCTTAATTTGGAAAGAGAAACACATCTTGAGGGGGCCACAAGCAAATTTATAATATACAATTCCTAAAATCTGTAGGAATAGAAGACCAAACCTAAAATATTATAAAACTTTTGGGGGGGCCCAGGCCCCTTCAGGCCTTCAAATACCTCCGCCACTGGAGGCGACAACATTGCCAATGTCCAAATTTCATTTGGCTGACATCAAATATGGAGGCCGACCTCTAGAATTTCTGATGCGAAGAGAGAGAAAGAGAGCCAGTGAGATGAGAGAGAGAGAGAGAGAGAGAGAGAGAGAGAGAGAGAGAGAGAGCCGGTGAGTGATGGGCTCCCGGAGGATGGATGGAGCAGACGTGGCAAAAAAAAATTCCTTCAAAGTGGGGTGACAGTTGTTGAGAACTGATTGGATGAGGATACTTAGTTGGAATGCTTACGATGGCATCCCAGTTTTTCTCCTAATTGGGACGGCTGGATTGTATTATTGTCTGATTCTCCAGATTTAGCTGTTGTCTACTGGTATTTTGAATTTTCTGTAATAATAGTTTGCATTGGGAGTTGTGCAACAGTGTGCTTTTTTCATTCATATTTTATCCGCAGTCAACGTTGCACTCTCTTTCTTTGCCCGAATTATCTATGTTCATATTCTATTTTTTTCTTTCTTTTAGTTTTTATGTTTCGTTCTTACGATAATACCCATGTGAGTTTTATATGCCAGTTTTCGTCTAATGGTGGGTATGAATTTTTTTTTATTTAATTTTTTTGTTCAAAAGATTTTGGTGAAGTCTACGAGAACGACTCTTGGCCTGACGTTTGAGATAATGTTTATATGTGACGAATGCGACATGGTCTAGGTTACAGGTAATAAACTTTGATCTCTCTTTCGTTCTTCTGTGCAGAGGAAGGCGTAGAATTTTCTTTCTGATCTCTCTTTCGTTCTTCTGTGCAGAAACTTTGATCAATAATTCTTTTTACCTATTACTTAGCTGTTGGTATGTTCTTAACTTTTGATATATCAGTTATGAGCTAATTATTTGCTTCTCGTCTTGTGAGCACTTTGCAGGAAGTAGAGTGTATTTTGGGCAATTTAAAACTGCAAAGAGAAACATGCAGCACATAGCACCAATACCATACCATTAGTGACTTCTACAAACTTCACCAACTTAGCGTAAATCAACCACCACAATGGCTATTGGCTAGGTAAGTTCCAAGTCACCCTATTTCGTGTTAAAATGTTCTATATAGATAGATATATATAACACAGTATTTTAGCAAAATCATTCTGTGTTAATTAGTTGCATGTTACAATAATAATACAGTAATTACTTGGGCTTAATTTGTAGCTGGTTTGTGAGTATAGAATATACCAATAAATGAGATGTAATACTACTGCACTCAGAAAAATAAATAAATAAATAAACAAAGCAACGCAATATGAAATTCAACACCCAAAACTAAAAATGATAGAAATTACTAGAAAATGAAATAACAGTACGCAAGTTATAGTAAACCACTTGTCACCAAAAGAGGTGTTTCTAAAATTTATAAACTTGCAAACGCACGAATCGAATGTAGCATTAGCATATAAGAGTGAGGTCGTACCCAAGGGATTGTGTGAAAAGATGGAAAACTAAGTTATTTTCATTGCCAACCTAGTTGATTCAAATGTTGATTGTTTGTTGATAAATAAAATTAAATAAAGCATAAAAAATATAGAAATGATAGTAAATTAAAATAGAGATTAAATTAATTAGAAAAGTAACTAAGGTATCCACACCATTATTCAATAAGATCCTAATTATTTATCTTTCAATTCCCATGAAGTAGCAATCTAGAAATCAATCTACTGCTTTCTCAAGTAAATTTTCCTTCCCTTCATAATTACAAATTTTAAGCATCATATATAAACAATATTATTTAACTACAAAAGATCAAAGTTCCTAAGCATCCTATGTGAGAAAGTTTATTTGAATAACAAAAGATAAAAGAAATTTGTAAACTAGAAATATAAACCAAAGATCAATTAATAGATTAATCCAAAGTCTTAACTATCACAAATATATTATAGAAGTGATGTAAAGAAAATTAATCTATTAGTCATACATCTTATAATATTATAACATATTATAATTATATATTTATCCCCGGCCCGGACCTATCAGGGATTTTTTGGTTTCGGGTATTCCCCGTACTCCCTCTGTTAGGGCAGACGACCCGACGAGGACTCGACCCGACGGGGATTTCTGCCATCCCTCACATAGGTTGCTCTCCATTAGAGGTGTCAAACGGGTCCTTCCCTTCATAATTACAAATTTTAAGCATCATATATAAACAATATTATTTAACTACAAAAGATCAAAGTTTCCTAAGCATCCTATGTGAGAAAGTTTATTTGAATAACAAAAGATAAAAGAAATTTGTAAACTAGAAATATAAACCAAAGATCAATTAATAGATTAATCCAAAGTCTTAACTATCACAAATATATTATAGAAGTGATGTAAAGAAAATTAATCTATTAGTCATACATCTTATAATATTATAACATATTATAATTATATATTTATCCCCGGCCCGGACCTATCAGGATTTTTTGGTTTCGGGTATTCCCCGTACTCCCTCTGTTAGGGCAGACGACCCGACGAGGACTCGACCCGACGGGGATTTCTGCCATCCCTCACATAGGTTGCTCTCCATTAGAGGTGTCAAACGGGCCGTGCCGTGCCGGCCCATCCCGTTTAAACTCGTGCTTTTAACATTTTCGTGCCGTATCGGGCCGGTCCATTTAATTTATCGAGTCAAGCCGTGTCGGCCTATTTAATAAAATCATTGATCCCGCCCCGGCCCAAAGCCCATGTCCACATTGAAACGGACCGGGCCGGACTCATGCCGTGCCCGTGCTCGTGCTCGTGCCATATTAGGGCCCAAGAACCAACCCATTTAATTTGAATTTTTTTCACTTGATTTTTTTTCCACTAGATAATTCAAATTATAAACATTAAAAATATAATTAGAGGCAAGAAATGATGAACTATTTGAAAACATTAATCAATCAAATATCCAAATAATAGGAAGGGGCGGAGGGCAAAAAGTGTCCAACTCCACAAAATCCACTTCAACTTTTCATCTTTAAACAACTTATTATTTTATATGTGAAGAGATGTCTTGCTCGTGTCGTGCCCGTGCTCGTGCTCGTGCCATATTAGGGCCCAAGAACCAACCCATTTAATTTGAATTTTTTTTTACTTGATTTTTTTTTCCCACTAGATAATTCAAATTATAAACATTAAAAATATAATTAGAGGCAAGAAATGATGAACTATTTGAAAACATTAATCAATCAAACATCCAAATAATAGGAAGGGGCGGAGGGCAAAAAGTGTCCAACTCCACAAAGTCCACTTCAACTTTTCATCTTTAAATAACTTATTATTTTATATGTGAAGAAATGTCTTGCTTTGATTATAAGAGAAGCGTATATGTCATATGTATTGCTTAGATATCAAGTCCAATGTTGTTTAAGTAATTTGTAGTTGATATGTTTAATTAATTAAGGACCCAAGTTATTTCCCTAAAATGAAAGACATCAAATATATGTTTATGATTTTTTTTTTAAAAACATATAAACAATGACATTAGATGTCAAATTATTGCATTTTGACTTTTTGAGAAGAAAACAAAAAGCTAAATGGGATGGGCTTGGGCTCGGGCTTGGCTCGTGCCGTGCTTGAAGCAGGCTCGCGCCAAGCCCGGCCCATGTCAGGCCATGAGCCAACCCGATCCATTGGACCTATTTTTTGATCCCGGCCAGGCCCAAGTTTTCGTGCCGTACCGAGCACGGCCCATTAATATTCGTACTCGTGCCGTGCCGTGCCTCATTTATTGAGGAGATTTCGTGACACCTACTCTCCATGCTTTTCCTTTCTCTTGAGGAGATTTCCTTGACTTTGGCTGCACACATTTCTTCTTATGTTCTACCTTCTTGCAACACAAGGTTTATTCCTCAATTGTTATTGGTGGCAGACACTTAGGGCCCATCTGGTAATTTGAAGCTCTCTCAAATTACAGCATTTATGTCAATGCCCTTTTCAAACACGTAACTAAACAATTCGAGGACCACATCTGGGAATAAGCAAGCGAGCTTATTCTCTTTTTGCTCTGTTGTCTGCAAAAATTGAATACAAACATGTTTTTGAAAATAGTCGCATTAAAAAAATCTAAAAAGGAAATTTAGGTCATGTTCATACCAAAAGCGCTTCTTTTAGTAACTCTTTGTTCCTCTTTTGGTGCTTGTAGATGTAGTCATTAACATGCACGTGTGCATTTCTGTAAAACAGAAGTGCCCCTAGCGCATTTCGCGGGTATTTGAATCCTTTAAAGTTGTAAACATCACAGAAGAAACCGCCTTCACCAGAAAGAGTATTACAAATGTCAACGTTTCTTCTCGTTATAACCTTTCTGTAATCCTTTCTCCAACCTTTTTTCTCAGTTTCAAGATACGTATAGAGATGGATTACAAAAGTGGCTCTTTCTTTAGACGATAGTAGTAGGGGATGCCACTGTAGTTGCTTAAAATCGCACCTGCACTTAGTGAAAGAGAGTAAGAGATGAACATAGCCCACACATGAAAATTGACTTTCCAAGTAATTCACACTACATATTTCGTGTCATATGGAGACTTATGACATTTGCTTAATATTTATTGTTCCTTCTGTTTTTTATTACTTTTTTTTTTTTTGCACCTTCTCAACTTCTTCTCACTTCGTTAATAATGTTATGAATGATAATAGTTCATTAAAAAAAAAAAAGTATTTTCTGTCTAAATGCCCTGATTGAAAGCAGGTTCGTCCTCTTGTTGGGAAAGTGTTTTAGTATGTTAGGTGAACCCAAATAATACTCAATCCTCATAACTAAAGAGAACTCTATTTGGGTTTTTATATTGAACATGTTTAAGTTGAAGTACGTCTGCATTTCTTTTTAGGTTGTATTATTTCATCTGTGGGTGTGTGAATTGGCCTTCTTAATGCATGACCCTATATGAATAAAATAACTTATCAGGAGCTTGCTTACCGACACATGTCATATTCTATCATTTTGAGAAAATGATTCGACTCGAGGAACAAGTAGCTTCCCATGCATGAACCACTTCTGATGCCAATGTAAGAAATTGTCCACGATAGGATGGCATGTCCGGGTTGTTTTCACGTGGGGTATTCAAAATCTTAAGCTTCAGCTTCTCAGCCTTATTGCCAATAACTAAGATATTTTCACCAGTTAGGGGCCCACGTGTTATGCCTTTTAACTCCAAATCAGCAATTGCCCCTATGAGGCTTCTAAAAAGGAAATAAGTTTAATAGCATTAAATAAAATAAAATTCATAATAATAGAAAAGTTAACGGTAAATGTAACTGACCGAAGCATGTTTTGGCACGCACGCTTGAACTCCTCCTCATCCCTTTGATAAGAATTCTCCAAGAACTCTTTTAAGGAACGTTCAGCGTCCAATCGTTGTGCAGGTGCTGGAGCAGCAGCAGCTGTGTTGGCCACTGATGGACTTGCCAACCTAGTTGATTCAATGTTGATTTGTTTGATGAAGGATTGGCACGTGTAAATGATTTGTTTCCCTTCCTCGGGTTGGCCATTAATCTGAGGTAAAGTTACATACGTTGTATCACATTATTACTAAACATATAATAATTCAATAAGTAAACAAAAGAAAACATGCAAACATGTTCACCAATTTAGTTAAACCTGTCAAACGAAACAAGTGGTTTGCTTGAAAACTAAAGGGGTGAGGGGGAGATCTTGGCCCAGACACTATGGTGCCACCCCATGTGCTAACACAAAATAATTTTACAGCAAAACAATATAGCATGTAAATTACAAGAGATAAAAATTTAGAGCACAAGATATAGATAAAGTCTTGGAAGGATTTGATGTGACATTTGCCATGTCATTTCCTAAGATGGGAAATTGAAGATTCATCTCCCATGTTTGGTAATACTAAGAAAGTATCTAGGAAAGACCAATTTATTTCGGGAAAAAAAATAAACAGATGCACAATTATTTCAAATCAACTCAGATAATTGCACAAAATTTAAATCACAACAATCAAATCAGCCACTCCAGCAAGAATTCCTTCGCTCTCACAGCAAGACTCTCAGTCCCTTTCTCAGATGCTCCGATTTCAAATTCTTGCACTCAGAACTGTAGCAGATACAGAGACATTGAAGCAGCTCCACATAGAGAGAGAGCGAGAGAGAGAGACGGGGGTGGGTGCTTTCCCTATGAAGGGGTAGAGATGAGAGGTAGTACTAGTACTTTATGGTTAGATGAGAGGGAGGTAGGTTTAGGGTTTAGGGTGATTTAATAATTGATGGGCTTAATATATTTTGAGGACATCTGGCCTTAAGCTTTTTAAGGACATTGGGCTTAATATATTTGAAGGAGATTGGGCTTCATATGTAAAAATAGTTGGTTTAAATAAATTAAAATTAGTAGGTTTGAAAAGTAGGCTTATATATTTAATAACTGATTTTATTTATGTTTTTGTCTTTGGGGGTAGAATGTAAAATTCAAAATCTGCTGGGTGTGATATGTTTTTGGATAGAACTATAAGCTTCCTTTGACTAAACCCACCAGTGCCGCCTTTCCGAGCCCTTCAAATGAGTCCACTGCTTGTGCTCCCCGACTTTTTTCGTCCGATTTTCGGTCAAGTATTGACTTTGTTGGTCAATTCTATTTTTCCGGTTACTTTCCATTCAATTTTAAATTTCTTGGTTCGATTTTTTTATGGCACTCAGTCTACCTACCTACGAAAAAAAACAAAAGGCTCACAGGAATAGAACCGTACATATAAGGGAGCATTTTTGCTCACCACTTTAATCATAGATGTACCCTTATCACCATCCTCAATGCGTGACACGTGTCCATAGACATAACCATAGTTAACTTTTGCTTTGTATTTATGAAATTATAGTTATGTATATGAACAGTGTCAAGCATTGAGAATGGTGGTGAGGGTACACCTATAGTTAAAGTAGTGAGCAAAAATCACCCTATATATAATACATACGGGCCCCAGTATTTTATGTGACGCATTCGACAGGTTCTAGGTTCTAGGATCTAGGTTACAGGTTCAAAGTTCCAAGTTCCAAGTATAAATAAATATTACTAAATAGGAGGTGGCCAAAGGAAGCTTAAAAAGGACCCACTGTGTGGCCCATCCACGAGGGAACTGATCAAGAATTCAATGTATTTGCTACAAGCACTTTCCCCTTTTTCGATTTGTTAACAAAATATTATATTTAGAATAATGGGATTCATTTCTTTCACATCCCACTTTCCTTATTTATTATTGGGTAAATTCTTCTTCACAACAGTTAACTTTTTTAATAATTTTTTTTTGGCAGTTTAGCAACAACTTTCTGGACACTTCCTAGATGAGTATCAAGCAATACGTATACTATTGGAGGTGAGGTGTTGGACAACCAAGAGGCTAATATCACAAAGAATTGGTGATTCAAAAGAAAATTTCATGAATAGTTTGTGGAGATTTACCTTGAGAGTGAAATTTTACTGCAATGAACTGAGAAACGATTGAGAACGCCAGAAGTGCTGGAGAGATACTAAGACTGCCATAGACCAAATTTATTAAGGAAAAAAAATTGTGACAATAAATTCATAACAAACCAATAATGTATAAACAAAAGTAGCAAGTAATAGCAATTATGAAAGGGTGTTTAGTTTCTTTTAATTTTTTGTCCTTTGACACATAGAATAAGAAATTACTAACCCAAAATTGTATTCTCACAAACACATCAACCCAGAGAAGTGATGCCATGGCTTTGTTATCCCCTTTATCAGCGCTAAAGTGAACACCTGGTAGCACAGTAGAACCAAGATTAAAAAGTCGAACTGAATTCTTTGAGATAACCCAGAACTGAAATCTCAAGAAAAATTCAAATGAAATTAACAGAAAGAGCATAAGTAACCAAAGAAA
Source organism: Prunus yedoensis (assembly GCA_005406145.1). Lineage (NCBI taxonomy): Eukaryota > Viridiplantae > Streptophyta > Magnoliopsida > Rosales > Rosaceae > Prunus > Prunus yedoensis. The sequence continues at coordinate 28,481 of BJCG01003637.1, forward strand.
ATGTATCAGAAATAATAAAAGAAACTGTATTAGGAACAAATATTAGAGCAGTTTCGTACATTTCATTGAAGAACAAATCTAACTTGCTCAACTTTGTCTCAAGTATCTCAGACTAGCAAGGAAAAATACATCAGCCCACAGATCTAAACTTAGATCTTCAAAAAGAGAGGAGAGGAGAAAACTAGAGCAACTGAAGAAAACCGCACCAGAGAAAGAGAAGGAAAAGAGAAAAGGAAGAAGAAGAGAAAGTATGAAGCAAGAAAGAAAAGAGAGAGAGAGTTTGTGATGAAGTCCAGGGGCCAGTATGGAATTTGACCAATGCTTTCGGAGGAGCTGTAACAATTAAGCCTAAAACCAACAAATCATAGGAAAAATGTAAGGATAATATCATATACAGTGGTTTTAAGAAGAATTACCTCATCAGATTGGCACCAAAAATCAACTCCTTTTCATCATCATCATGACCAATGTGAAAAAAGATCTCCAAATTTCTTCAGCAATCAAACAAAATCGGAACAAAGAAAGCAAAATACCATTTAAGCTTAATTAAAATCTAATGATTTCCTAATATTATGGGCTTCAATGGGTTGTTGAAGATGGATATATTACTTATGGAGAAACTGTAGCAGAAGAAGAAAACCGCACCAGAGAAAGGTAAGGAAAAGAGAAAAGGAAGAAAAAGGGAAAGGACGAAGCAAGAAGAGAGAGACATATGGAGGTTTGGTTTAGGGTGATTTAATAAGAGTTCAGTTTTCCTGTGACCGAACTCCCTGTGCCACTCTGTGACCTTCTTATTCTTTTGACACGTGTCCCTCACTTAACACCTGTGCCACCTGTGACCTTCTTATTCTTTTAAAAACGTGTCCCTTCACTTAACATAAAATTAACACTGTTAACTTCATTTGAAAATTAAAAAACAAAATAATAATTCTTCATCCTCTTTCTCTTTGGTCTGTGCCCAGATATTCACTCTCCAGCGACAAATTATCATGCAAAAATTTTCCACACCAAAATCGACTCCTTTTCATCATTATCATGACCAAATGTGAAAAAAGATCTCCAATTTCTTCAGCAATCAAACAAATCGGAACAAACAAAAGCAAAATACCATTCAAGCTTAAATTAAAATCTAATGATTTCCTATTATGGGCTTCAATGGGTTGTTAAAGATGGATATATTACTTAAGGAGAAAAGTGTAGCAAAAGAAGAAAACCGCACCAGAGAAAGGGAAGGAAAAGAGAAAAGGAAGAAAAAGAGAAAGGACGAAGCAAGAAGAGAGAGAGAGATGGAGGTTGGTTTAGGGTGATTTAATAATGGGCTAGAGCTCTAGCGGGAACGTCTTTTGCGAACAATTGGTAACTACTTCTATCTACACCGTTGGATAAGCTTTGACGGTTCATCTACACCGTTGGATAAGCTTTGACGGTTCACGTACAACGGGCATTAAAAAACCCATGTATCCAGATCATATTCCTCTCTTCTTCTTTTTTATATTATAGTATATAGTATAATACTATTATATAATATATATATATAATATATTATATTATAATAGTATTACTAGTATATAATATGATTACTATATTATAATATATTATATTATAATATAATATATTAATAGTTATTAATTTTTTAGTATGGGGTGGGCATTGGAACTGTAAAACCGTAAAACCGAACCAAATTAAACTTAAAAAAATCCACACAAAAAACTGTGTTGATTAAAAAAGTCAAAATCGAGACAAATCCAAACCGGACTGGTTTAGACCGATTTCAATTTCGGTTTTCCACCACAAGAAAACCGGTCCAATCCAAATCAGTCCAATAAATTAAACTTTTATATGTTTTTATATTATATATAATTTAACATATGGCTGTTTTTTATCGAATTGGTTGTCTAAAAGAATAGAAGAAAGAGGAGAGAGAACATTGGTACAATCAATTCTATACCATTTTAATACCCAACTTGGAAACCATGAGCAGAGAGACACATGATTAAAAAGCAAGTTGGGTGTTCATTCATGATGTTGATGTCTTTTTTATTTTTTTATGAAATCTTTTAGACTTTTTGAGGTCTCAATAGTCAATACCCATAACAAAATATTTGTTTATTCCTCTAAGGCCATCTCCAGTCATAGGGCTAAATGTAGTCAAGCGCTAAATATTTAGCCCTCCAAAATATTAATTTTTTAAAGAATAGTGCGAGGCTAAATTTTTCCATCTCCTCCAGCCATGCATAGCTATATTTTAGGGTCCTTCATATTTTATTATTTTGAGAAAAACTATGGTACAACACTCATACATTCTACAACTATATATTGTTTAATTTAATTAAACTACTATTTAGAGACAATATTCCATATATGACACGTATGACCAAGAGTTTTTTATATTTTTTGGCTTTTTATCACAAAACGTCCATGACATTTGCGAAACTATTAGATTGCATCCTTAAAGTTTTTTTGTATCAAGGATATATTAGATTGCATCTTTAAAGTTTTTTTGTATCCAAGCAACAGGGAAGAGAGTGTTATGCTTAAATAGTTCATTCATCAAAAAAACTGTTAAATCCAAGGATATAATCGTCAAATCAATCTAAAATTATAATATATATCCTGTCTCGCACTCTCTTCCTTCCTCCCTCTCTTCCTCCGTTCTCATTTCTTCCCCCCATATGTATTGCTGAAATTTTCCTTCTTTTTATTTTTATTTTTTCCTTCCATCTCTCTCTCTCTCTTCTCTTGTACTTCTCCATCTCCAGTCCACTACCCAAGCTTCTCCCTCCACAACACTCTCTTCCTGTTGCTTTCATCCATGGCAATAGCATAACTTTTCCTTATGTAATTTTTTTATATAATGGTTTTGGCTGAGTTCTTCTGCACTGATGTCTGACTAATTTATGGTTTTGAGTAAGGAATTGGTTTATTTTTATTTTTTGGAAAGCCAGAACAAGTAAGGAAAAAAACGATAGAACAGAAAGAAAAGAAAGGAAAAGAATAGAAAATAAGAAAAGAAAAGGGAGAAAACAGCAAAACAAAAGAACCAGAGCAACAACCCAAAATGGTGGAAGAGAAAGGAATAAGAAGGAAAATATAGCAACCCAAATGCTCCCCACCAGAACACCAAAGCCCCACAGTCAAATCAAACCCCCAACAACCTCTCCAATCCCAGAAGAAAGCAACAACTGTGAGAGGAGAGAAGAATGGGAAGTCAAAGAGAAGGGAAAGTTAGAGGGAGAGAAGGAGAGCTATCTGCTACCACAAGAAATGGGAGAAGAGAGAGATGGAAGGAAAAAAATAAAACTTCAGCCACGCAAATGGGGAAGAAGAGAATGGAAAGAAGAAGGGAGGAAGGAGACGAAGTGCGAGAGAAGGAAGGATTTAAGGAAAAAAATAAAAATAAAAGGAAGGAAAATTCAGCAACACAAAGGGAGAAGATTTGGAATAGGAAGAGGGACGAATCTAGACTTATATATATATATATATATATATATATATATATATATATATCCAGCTATGACATCAGCTTGCTTTCTTGGGATGTTAAAAAGTAAATGCATGGGGCCCATAAAAATTTAGCCTAGGCCAAAGCTGGGCTATATGTGGCCCGGTTGGAGGGCTAAAGGGCCAAATGTGGCCCTCCAAATTTGGCCAAAATTTGTTTAGCATATGGTTGGAGATGGTTTGCATTATTTTAGAGCTATATTAGGATATGCCATGCTGGAGATGGCCTGAGTTCTCCATTGGATATCATCTTCCTCTCTTTCTTGCACACTTCTCTCTTCTCCATATTTCTCTCAATCTCTCTTACCAGACCTCCACCCAACACGACAACCTCCCGATCACAACCTTCTAACCCATCTTGACCTAGCCACGTCTCAAGGCATCCAAACATCACACCCACCGCCACTCTCTCTCTCTCTTCCCCTACCCACTGAAGCCAAGCCTAGCCCCGACACCAAGCTGCCACAACCTAAGCCTCCTTCCAGCACAGTCATCCCGCCGCATTACCCATCCCTCTTCCTTCTCTCTCCCACTTTCTTTCTCTGTTCCCCTTATCTCTTCGACATCCCAAGTTTCAGTATGAACACCAGTGTAACACTAAAAACCCCCGATTAAACAACCAACTCAGCCAACACCATAGCTCCCAACCTCATCCCCATCGCCATCCCAAGTTCCAAACCTTCCCTCCCCATCCCATTCCCTTTTTATTCGATGATTCGGCAGCCACCAACCCCACCCCATCCCACCACCATCCTCCCTCTCTTATCTCCCTATTTCCCTCTTTTCGGCCAAGGTGGCCGTTGGAAGGAACTTTTGGTCCTTCTTCTCTTGGATTGCGTAGGCGTGCCACCACTAAGCCACTGATTGGCTTGAATGGAAAAAGTTGGATTGTTATGTTCGCTCTTCTGACTTCGAACCAGCCGATTGACCGGCCAAGCAAGGAACCTCCTCTTGGCCTCGGTCCTTTCACTTCCTCAGGGTCGAGGATGGTTAGGTTTCGTATGGGTATTTTAGTATTTTTTGAGATTTTAATGATAATGATGCAAATTAAATTAAAAGATGCGATTGAACTTAAAAACAAATTAAAGTGCGATAAAGTAAATCAGAGGAATAGATAAATGTAAATTAAACGAAGAACGAAATAAGAACGATATAAATGATAAAAACAAAAAAATAAAGCAATCTGAAATAAATTAAACTTAAAGAGAATTCGATAACAATTAAAATAAAGCGATAAGCTTGAATCTTAAAACAACGTAAAGGAAAAAATGCAAGAAATTAAACTTACACTAACGAAAGTGAAGAACTGATCTAGTCTACTTGCTTGGAAAATATAAAACCTAGTCTAGAGATAGAAAATTGAAAGACAAAAAGTAGGTTTTTGTGTCTGACGTTGGGGTCCTCTGCTCTTTGTCTGATGTAGTTTATATAGGGGCATTCGTCAGCCCATGGGCTGGCCCATTAAATGGCCAAATGTCAATTTCGTTCAAAATCTTTCCTTGTGTGGTTCCTAAATTCGCGTAATTGATTCAAATGATTTCTTAGTTTTCATATTAATACACACACATATATATATATATATATATATATATATATATATATATATATTATCTATATCTATATTTATTTATTTATACATTTATATATTTAAATAGAGAAAGAGACGCTCGTAGGCACTTAATTGGCCTTTAATTCTTGTCTCTAACCTCCCAGGCCATAGGCCTTATACATATATTGAATATAATATGCAATATATATTTATTGCTTCACAGCCATCTTAAACCCATGCCAAAAAACCAACTCTTAGCCAAGGCTTCCCTTCCAACCAAACTCACCGACATGGGAAGTCAAGATCTGACTTGGTTTCAGCCAACTATTTGGCCATCTTCACAACGACCTTTTTAAAAGCCAATCCCTCAGCCAAATAAAAATGTCTATTGGTTATAATATATATATATATAGCCAATTGGTCCAAAACGTCATGGGAATTGCAATTTGATCAGCAAAAGGTTTGCTATTTGACTAACCAACTTTCAGCTCAAAAGACAAATATATAATAATATTTAAACTCATAAATATATATATTATAGAAGGGGAATCGTAGGCCACTAGTTGGCTTTTGAGTGAAGTGCCAACCATCAGACATTTCTTTGCTCACGTTGAATCACAGAAACCAAGAGATATCCAATCACAACTTCCTTCTCAAATATAAATATATATTATAATAAATATTAATCAAAGCTTAAAGGATCAAACTGATCAGCAGCATGCCCATTTTGGCTATTTGTCTTTTTCAACATTGTCCCCACCATTTTCTCTTTGAGATATGATGGCCATTAGTAATATCAAAGCAACAGGTTGGCAAGGGATGGCTTAACTTTTCATCCCTTCTAACTTCAATCTTAGGCTTTGAAGACGATTCCCAACCGAGGATTCCTCAAGCATCGAAACTTACTTCAACAAGCATATCCCAAGTGAAGAACTGAAGCTTTGGAGACATGGGAAGAGGAGCTTTGTAAGGTTTTTATTTGAACCTTTATTGTATTTTGGCTCTTTTCTTAAACAACAAAACCATTGTAATATTAATTAGATTCTAGGTTAGAATCAGTGTAGATTAAGAAGGGCTTCCAAAGTCTCCTCGTTGCAAGTCAAAAGGTAAAATCATTTGCATTGTTCACATGGATTAATCCATACTTCACTTGGATTGATCCAACGTAGATTCTTGCATGAAGCCTAGAGATTGGTAAATCTCTTTTCTTTATTCATCATGAAACACAATATATTATTTTATAATATATTGCTTTCCATGAAAAATGTTTTCAAAGAATAATTTTCAATTTTTTGAACATGCTCTTTCTGACAAAGCATGAGCTTCTTCCTTCTTCATTCTCTTTATTAAAAGTTGCGGCTCTCTTTGTTGTTTCATCTCATAAAAGCATCTTGGTTCCTTTAATTATATCCTCCTTTAGTTTTTGTCTTTTAGTGTATCTTAATATATCATGCTGGAGACTTTCTTTTATGGGTTGCATTTAATTAATGAGTTTCCTCCTGACTCTCTTTTGAGGAGTCCACCGAATGTTCAAAAACTTCATTACCTTTAAATATTTTTATATTTGGTTGGCTTTGGTGGCATACTCATTCATTACATCAGCTTGGCTTATAATTATTATATCTTTTCTTGTAACTTGTCTTCTACATGGGCTGCTTCTTTTTTTTTTTTTTTTTTTTTTTTTCTTGTGGATTTGGTGCTCCAGACTCAAATGCCTATCTCTTATTTTTTAATAGAACATATTATTTTATAATATTTTGTTTATCTTGAAACTATTTTCAAAAGAGATAATCTTTTATTCCTTGTGGATGTTTTTATTCCCAACGGTTACATGAGCATGGTTTAAACAATTTAATCTTATCTTGCACTCATTGTATGGGGAGATCATTTTAAAACCTTTTTTTTTTCTCCCTGAGCAGTCCACCGTGAGTTGTTTTCAGTCTTCTCTTTCCATCCTTGTCTGCGGCTTTTTCTAGTATATATACTCAAGTCCTTGACTGCTGTTTTAATAACTCATTCATTTTAGAGAACTTTTCTGCATCTCACTTTCTGCTTGCCCAACAGAATCGTTTCAAAGGTTTTTGAAAAACTTCTTATGTGCCTCTGAGCATTCAAGAACCCATTTATTGGTTTAGCCACTTTTGAACACTTGAGGGCTATGTGGATGATTGCATACACATAAACACTTCCCCAAGTTGATTTATACTATTTACGGCTGAATGTTTTTCATTGCTTGAGTTCATTATTATTTGTTCAGCTAGTTTATGTTACTTGTGAGTATACGATTGATTGTATACATATAGCTTTCTCCAAGTAAACATTTACAAGATTTCGGCTGAACATTTGTTTTGTTTCATTGTTGTTATTTTGATTTAAACTATATGCTTCAAGTTCATTACTTCTAGTTTAATCATCACAACACTTAGGTTTCATTTGTCTAGCTCAATCATACTTTGTGATTGAGATAGATGAATCTGTGAAACCATAACTCACTTCATACATCAAACTACATGCAACTTGAGCTTGGCGCTCTTGAGAGGATTTGCTGCTAAGAGATAAAGAAAAGGTGGTTGCTGAAAGATTGGATTGTAGCTGCCTATAGGTGATAGATGAGCTAAGTCTTCTTTCGTTTTTCTTGTATTTCTTAATGAGCAGATTGGATCTCTCCTGGCTTGGTGCCCCCAGGTTTTTCCACCCTGTTGGGTTTTCTGGGTCAACAATTATCCTGTGTTATTTACATTCGCTATTACTTGTTTTATTTTTTTAACCACGAAATTGCTTGTGTTTGTGCTTGTGTGCCTTTAAAGAAGTTTAATTTTAAAAAGGGTAGGTCTTTGACCTATAGCCTACTTCACCCCCCCCCCCCCCCCCTTTGTAGGCTTTTAGAGCTTAGGGCCTGGTTTTACAAGCTTGAACTTCTTGACACAACTATTTCTAGACCACGCAAGTGAATGGTAAGAGAATCTAAACTTCATGGATTAATTGGCTAAGCATGTATTCCAAATCAAAACTACTTTGTCTTTCATTTATTTAATGCCATTTATAAATGACAATTTCTTTATTTGGCTGGACCTTGTAGAGTTGAGTCCCACTTGACTCGGTTGGAATTTAGTCTCTGTTTACACCATAATCAACCGAGCATATCTAGCACCAAGGTAGACACGCCTTCTTCCCTGCCGAAGGAAGACACTCTTCCAAAGTGGCAGACACCTGCCGAAGCTCCCCACCAAAACGACTAGCACTAAGGCAGACACGCCTTCTACCACACCCTCTGTCTGGGAACTCTCACTTTCAGAACAAACATAAAGGCTTGGCTCTGACTGGGAACTCTCACTTTCAGTATCTTCCCCACCAAAGGCAGGGAGGTTATGGCTTCTCTATCAGAACTTTCAAACATCTACAATTTGCAGAAACAAGAAAAAGAACTAATGCACATGCAGAAAGATCGAAATATACATTCAATAAGTTCATATCAATGTTCAAAGTGTTCATCAAGTTCATGTCATATTCAAGGTGTTCATCCTAGTCTTCAACATGTTCATACAAAAAGGACATTTCAAATCGAAAATTCAAGGGAAATAAGGTCTAACCTTGTTTGCACCACCACGAACAAGACATCGGAAATCACCTTGGCCACAACACCACCACGAGGTATTTCGCCGGAAATCTCCTTTTCTCCCTCTCACTTTCTAGAAAATTTTCTCAAAATCTCCAAGTGTGATGCCTTCGTCACCCCAAGCTCCTATTTATAAAGCCTAAATGGTATCCACGCCTTGATTCCTGAGCAAAACCCTAGCACCCTTTCAACTTCCCTCTCAAATTCTTTGTACCTGCTCCACAATTTCAATTTCAAATTTCAAATTTTAAAAAAACAAAAAAAAAATTTGGCCTTGCCGAACGGCAAGGACCATGCAGAAGGTGGAGGAAGACCTGCCCACTTGCTGACCAAGGCTACAAAAAAATAAAATAAAATAAAATTTTGGCCTTGCCGAACGACAAGGACCATGCAAAAGGTGAGGGACAGACTTGCCCACTTCTGACCAAGGTTTTAAAAAAAAAAACAAAAACAAAAACAAAAAAAAACAACGAAGAGTAAGACCCAGCTCCACCAACCTGCCGAAGGTCAAGCCAAGACCTACTCAGACGGCTCTTGACCAAAAGGCACGACACTTGCGTAGCCTAGCACCTAGGCCATACTCTGAAGCTTGACGCAACTTCTAGCTTGCCAACTTGGGGGACTAGGGAATGCCCTACGACTCCTACTAAGTTGGGAATGCTCGGTCACGATTATGCAAATCTTACAAGTTCCCAACCCAGAAGGTACTTCTTGACCGCGAACTTGGGGACTACTGTTTACACCATAATCAACCGAGCATATCTAGCACCAAGACAGACACGTCTTCTTACTTGCCGAAGGGAGACACTCTTCCAAAGTGGCAGACACCTGCCGAAGCTCCCGACTGCTGAAGCTCCTAACTGCCTAACCTAATCTTCCGAGACACGTGTTGGCACCACAACAACTTGCACAAAGTCCCACATCGAAACTTTGTGCAAGCCTTCCATTTTCACCTCCCTATAAATAGGGAACAGTACCCAAGACAATAGGGTAACTAATTTCTCACCTTTACAGTTACTCTGCCAAAATTACCACTCTTAGCTGACTTAAGCATCGGAGAGCCTTCGGCCGGCACCACACCGTGTCCGAAGCTTAACGACTGCTTCTCCTACTTTGTCTTCTGCAGATCACTCGATTACCGAAGGACCTAGCCTTCTTCCCTGCTGAAGAGGATCCCCCTTTCTCTAAGTTGACCTCCCAAAAGAGCATCAACAGTCTCCTTAACTTGGCTGAAAGTTTAGTCCACATCCAAACACTCCCCCACCCACCCATTCTCATTCCAAACCTAAGTCCAAAGACCAAATCCCAAAATTGAAACCCCAAGGACAGATGTCTTCTGAAAGAATATTATTGTCTTTCAGAATTTTTGGTTCGGTTGAATGTTATGATGATTGATTCTCTTGATTTTGATTTGCTCTTAGATTTTGTGACTTTATTTTTTGTATGGAGTTGTGTTTTTTTCATCTTGTGGGTTCACTCCTTTGACTGTCGTAGGAGTAAGAAAAAAGAAGATTTTCTGGGTTATTTTGTTTGTTGCAGAAAATCACCTCTTTTTTTCTTGTGTTGCTGGAAGAAGTTTCGTGTGCAGAGAGTCAGTGGCGCATCCACCTATGGGCCCATCTAACCAAAATATTTTCCTTACCCATGAAGTCTCTTGAATTCAATTGAAATTCTGCGGAATAAAAGTCTCATCTCCTCTGGTTGTTTCGTTCTGTATGATGTGGGTCCATAGACAGTCAAGCTATGGAATTAGAGAAGAGAAGATGATTGGAGGGAGAAAGAGAGAGGAGACAATGTAGAAAAAAAAAAGATGGAGAGATGAATCGGGAAGAGAGAGGAGCAAATATGAATAATTAATGTTGTATTTTTTTGGGGAAAAAGCTATGTTTCTGTTTTGATGAACTTGTTATGATTTTTTAAAAGTTAAAATATTAAAAATAGTAATAAATGGAAGATAATGTCACGTGGCAGCACTTGAATGGTGCATCATTAGTGCTTCATACAAGTGTCATTATCGCGTAGCCACGTGTCTCAGAGTATCACTTTTGTCTATAATTAAATAAATCCTACATCAGTTAATTTCTATAAACAAACCCAAAAAATTCCCAAAAAATGACAGTTGGTCCTATTAAATTTAATTTGATTATTAAATTACTTTGATGCCCTATTGAGTGTTTTGAGTTTTTTTTTATGAGGTTTTGGGGTAAGGTTTGTTTTAAGAAATCAATGGTAGTTTGTAATTTAAAAGAAGTTAAAAGCCTTTTTGTTATATTGTAAATGGGGGTTTTAGGTGTGTTTCTAAAGTCTATTTCATATATGTTTTTTCATAATTTGGGCTCCTATATTGGGTATAATAGTGAATCTCCATTAAAAATTCACAAAATTGGAAAAATACACCAAAATTTATACAAACTCCTTGTGATATTTTATTCGACTATGAAGTCTGAAGTCCAAATTTGAGTTTAGGAATTTTGAATTCGTAATTAGAGGAAGAGGTGTAGTGTGGAAGAGTAATGATCTCAATCTTAGTATATAAGAGGAAACTTGACTTTGATAAATTATTGAATTTTTTATATGTAAAAATTATATTAATATCTCAAACATGTTGAAAATGTCATAAGGAGTGGTGCATCATCAATGCTTCATGCAGGTGTCCATTATCGCTTAGCTACGTGTCATTAGAGTATCATTTGTCTATATTTATCTTAAAAATTCACCAAAATTTCATAAATATTAGAAAAATAACCCAATATTGGTACAAACTCCGTGCAATATTATATTTGACTATGAAGTCTGAAAATCCAAATTTGAGTTTGGGAAATTGAAATAAGAATTGGAGGAAGAGTAATGAGCTCAATCTTAGTATATAAGGAAACTTAACTTTGATAAATTATTTGAATTTTTAAAGTGCAAAATTATATTTAAATCCCAAAACATGTAGAAAATTGTCATAAGGAGTTCATAGGATTTTTTGGCGTATTTGTTTTGTTTTTGATGAATTTGTTATGATTTTTGAAAGTTAAAACATTAAATAAATAGTAATAAAAGGAAGAGAATTACACGTGGCAACACTTAAATGGTGCAGATCATCAGTGCTTCATACAAGTGTCATTAGTATGTAGCCATGTATCATCAGAGTATCATTATTATCTGTTATTATCGTTAAAAATTCACCAAATCTTATAAAATAAAAAACATACCCTGGAAATTTCTACAAACTCCTTGCTATATTATCTTCTAATATGAAGTCTGGAAAGTCTAAATTTGAGTTTGGGAAATTTGAAGCAATAATTAGAGAATATGAATCATTTTATATCCGTTCTACGAGATATCACGCCACCAAAACAAGTTTAATAAAAGTATCATAACAAATGCACTAGAGCATCCCCGGTGCATCATTCTGGGTATATAATAAATAATTACTACATTGCATATTTTTGTAATACATATACAAATTAAAAGAATTCTCAAAAATTAGTAGGAACCCTTTATGATGTTTTCTTTGTACATAAAGCTCCAAAAAATGTCATTTTTCTTGTCAAAATATGCTTCTTAAAAGCATCACGAAGATGTCATTAGGGCTTCAATACTTATTAAAATTTGAGAAATTTAATAAGAAATGTGTACAAAAGAATGCAAGCTATGCAAAAATGAAGCGCATAACCAAAATATTATAATAATTGAAATTCTTGTTGAACCCAAAACTTAAATTTGAATAAAAACAAGAATTAAACACCCAAATTAAGAATTTCAAATGAAACCCACTTGTTAGATGGCAGGCTTCAACAATATGAATATAAGAATTCAATCACACACACCTGAAACAAGAATATGAAAATGAACCCATAGAAACTCTAAGCAGCACTAAACCTTTCATTTCGAAGCATTTACAAAACATATTTTGGTGACAATACAATAAATTTCAATATCTACATCAGAATAGCCAGCAAGTAGAATCCTAAAATATAAAAACAAGATAATTAATGTTGGTTCAAATTCAGATTCGTGATGATTTCCTGCATTTGACAAACTGGTCATAAAGAAATAGTGGACATTCTAGGCAATTGGCATCATGCATACCACATTTGTCAATGAGAACATATTGATGATATATCCTCCAGGCCAACTTCAAATGGAATTTCCAACTTTTACTACCTTGTCATATACTTCTTTACAAGAAAAAAGAATTAGGTCAAAGCAAGCTTTATGATTCTACAAAGGGAAGAAATTGGTATTGAAAAGGAAAAACTTTCCAACTTTTAAGGCAACGACATATGCTAAAAGAGTGGTGAGCATTGAAGCAGATGATGTAACATAATCATTCAACTTGGTATAAAACCAAAAGGTAAACTAAAAACCTATGTACCAGACCATTGTACCAACCAGAGTCTTCATCTATAAATAGAAAGAAGAAGAGCAGAAAATTAATTACATGTATATGATAACCATTACTTTGTTCTAGATAATTAACGATTACCTTTTGTTGTATATGACTTGTATCGTAGAATCAATGAAGTCCAAGATTAGGAACCAAGATGTAGGCCAAACGGGCCACTCTCATCGACACGTCTCCGGACGTAGGCCAAACGGGCCACACTCAATGACACGTCTCCGGATGTAGGCCAAACGGGCCACTCTCATCGACACGTCTCCGGATGTAGACCAACGGCCACTCTCATCGACACGTCTCCGGACGTAGGCTAAACGGGCACACTCAATGACACGTCTAATGGGCTACTCTCATCGACACGTCTCCGGGCGTAGGCCAAACGGGCCACACACTCTCATCGACACGTCTCCAGGCGTAGGCCAAACGGGCCACACTCAACGACACATCTCCAGGCGTAGGCCAAACGGGCCACTCTCATCGACATGTCTCTGGACATAGGCCAAATGGGCCACTCTCACTAACATGTCTCTGGACGTAGGCCAAACGGGCCACACCTCTAACCAGCACATCTCCGGACGTAGGCCAAATGGGCCACACTCTCATCGACACGTCTCTGGACGTAGGCCAAACGGCCACACTCATCGGAATGTCCTCCGGACGTAGGCCAAACATGCCACAACCCAAAGACATTCAAGCAATTCACAATAACAATATGCAAATGAAGTTGAAAAAAACAATAACTGAAATTCCATAGCAAAGTGACCAAACCGGCCAAGTTCAAACAAAAAGAAGATGGTCAAACAAGACCAATTGTTTTAAACAAAAAGCATACTACAACAGCTGAAAAGAAATAAAGGATTCTTCATTACTCCGAAACGCAGCAGGGAAATCCTGATCTCCATCCTCTTCAGCTCCTTCCATTTTCACGACATTAAACCTGCTCACTTTGCACAGGGAGCAAGTCAGACAGAGCATCTCGATGGCTTCCATCTCCAATGGCATGGAAGGGATCATCTTCATTTGTGCAGTCCAAGTAGCTCAACTTGTAATGCATCCATGGTAGCTTCGAACTTGGATTCTTCAGCAAACTTGTGATAGGCGCGAAATCTAGCTAAGAGCTTGTCATAACTAAGAGAGATGTCAGCATTCTTGCGCTCAAGACAGAAGCAAGCATATTTTCAACTAAGCTAAGTCAGCAGCAGAAGAGCTAAGCTCAGAATCCTTCTAGCAATGGACTCTTCAGCACAAATATCATCGTCCTCAAATCTGACGTCTTCTTCTCATAACGGGTCTGCTCGGTAGAGAAAGCTTGCTAATCAGCGACAGCAGACGAATTCCGGACACTCTCAGCAACAAAACCTACTCCCTTTGGAAGCAGATGAAATGTCGCTTCTCTTTGTTTTTCCAAGGAAAGACTTGAGAAAGTACCAAGATCGCCAGCCTAACGGATTGATCAACCAGCTCAACATAAGGGATGGACTTTACAGGAAGTTCGTGTTCAGCAAATCAAAACACGCTTGCATCCCTTGCAGGGCTGGACTTGTCCACCTTGGGATCAGTAGTTGACGTTGCAGAAGAACTTTAGCCTGGGTAGATGAGGAAACAACTCTACTTGAGTCTTCTCAGTAAAAGGGATCCTTGGCTTCTTCCTTAAACGGAGACACATCCTTCACCCTTGAAGTCGCAGCTTCATTCCTTGAAGACTTAACATTAGCCTTCCTTTTTTTGGGGGTCCGGCAGAACACTCCTCCTGCCCAGCCGGCAGATCATCAGAGTCTAGACCATCTTCCTCCATCTCTCAACATCTTGGGCAGGGGGCAGACCACCAACTTCCTCCCGATACTCACTTAGAAGCCACCAGCGGCCACCGCCTCTCCAACCGTCTTCGACCGCCAGTCACGACAACGACCAGCCTAGTCCTACCCAGCTGGTCCTCGCAGTGAAAAAGAGAAGACGAAGAAAATATACGTGCTCGACTTACCTTGAGATGCACAGCAACTCCTCTCTTCAACAAGCAATACAAATCTCCAAGATATTTCTCAAGCTAGAAGTAGAGAACTTAAGTTTGCAATGTGAAGAAAGAGTGAAGAGAAGCCCTGTACTTATACAAGTTGGACACCCGGGTCAAGAAGGAATGCAAGCTCATTCCTACTGGGAATCCAACTCCAAGAACAGTCAGAACCTACCCAATTGGGAATCTGATATGCAAAGGAGTCCAACTCATAGAGAAAGCCCAGACACAGTTGGAGAGTCCGAAAATAAATTTCATCTCCTACATGGCCACACAACGCCATGCAGAAGCTGGGGGGTCATTTGTGGGAGCAAATATTTTCGTCTCCAATCACAGCACGCCACGTGGAAAGGAAGATTATCCCTTAAATTAATTAATTAAACCTATTTATTTGGTTAATTAATTAATAGGGATAATATCTTAATTATAAGATATTATCTTTATTTAATAAGATAATAATTAATTGGGATATTATCCTAATAAAGGGATAATATCTTAATTATAGGGTATTATCTCATAATTAATGAGATAATACCATTAATTCAGATATCATAATAAAAGGATGTAATCGAGTCCGACTCAATCTCTACGAAACCCTAGCCCCGAGGCTCCTATAAATAGATGACTTCATTCATCATTCAAGGTACATCTAAACCTACTCTTAATACCCGAGAAAAATACCCGAAGCTCTCCTCCCCTCTCCCTCTCCCTCTCAGTGGATGGGAAGAGAGAGAGTGGCAGTGGTGTGATGTTTGGATGCCTTGAGACGTGGCTAGGCAAGATGGTGAGAAGGTGGGGATCGGGGAGGATGGCGTGTTGGGTGGAGTCTGGGTAAGAGAGATTGAGTTTGAGAGAAATATGGAGAAGAGAGAAGTTGAAGAAAGAGAGGAAGATGATATCTAGACCAAAAAATAAAAGAAAGAGAGGAAGATGATCCAAGTACATGGATTTATTATTAATACCCGTTTCTACATGAAACCTAATTGGATCCAACTTATAATCTCAACCGTCAAAGCTTATCCAACGGTGTAGATAGAAGTTCGCACCAATTGTTCGCAAAAAGACGTTCTCGCTAGAGCCTAGCGCTTTAATATTGATTGGCTTAATATATTTTGAGGACATTGGTCTTTAAGCTTTTTAAAAGAGATTTGGGTTAACATATTTGAAGGAGATTGGGCTTAATATATAAAAATAGTTGGTTTAATACATAAGAAAAACCGGTTCGGTTTTGTAGTTCATAATCGGATCTGAACTTGTCCAAACCTTACCCTCAGTGTAGCCCACCCTTGACTCTATAATGGCGAAATTCTAAAGTGATGGTGCCATATATGAACTCCTCGTGTCGACCAATCATTTCATTAACTTAAATGAAGTTACCATTAAGAGGAATATGTGGCTAATATAAAAGTCCATATCAATAGTTTATATATGACACCCTCACCATAAAACGACTCATCTACACTAATATTATTATTATTATTATTATTTTTGTCTTGGGGTAGAATGTGAAATTCAAAATCTGCTGGCCGTGATATGTTTTTGGGTAGAACTAGAAGCTCCCTATGACTAAACCTCCAGAGTCACTGTTCGGTTCATTTTACACATGATTTTTCATGTTATTCACCTCTTATTTTGAGTTAGTTCTTGACATTTTATAGCTTTTACTTCTTTTTGTGTTTTAATAGGTTTTTACCTTGGTTTGTATGAAATGAGCTAAAAGTGCATTATTTGATTTAAATTCTGTTTTTGTTCATTTTCGTAGGTCAACTTCGTGGCCTTGGATCAGCATGTTCCGGTCCTTGGATGAGGTGATGATCTTCATAAGACTTGTTCCAATGGATGTTAACTACAACATATCCAAATTTGAGCTCCATTGGGCAAGTGTAGCCTATCCAACTGATCGGACAATTGATGCTGGCTCTGGATGTTTGTCTTGGCCAGTTTTTCACCTCCACTTAGTGTGATCTTACTTCTACTTGTTACCATGCCATTTTGTAACAATAATTTACTTTAGTTAAGTGAATTTTCTGAGAGTATATTTGTGAGAACAAAACTTCATCATGAGAGGAGACAAGAAAAACAAAGGCAAAAGTGTGCCATGATTAAAGGAGGAGAGAGAGGAGCATAGAGAGGAATCAATTGACTTTGGGCAGATTGGAAGGGCAGCAGCTAAGCAACGTATCATTCATTCAGTTTTTATTCCAATTTGCAGAGACTTTCTGAAAAGCTTGGGGCTAGAGAGCTAGAGGAGGAAGACAAAGTCATCCAAGCAAGAAGTGGAAGAGATTTCCACCATTGAAGACCTTGAGCTTCCACCTTCACAAAAGCTGTAACTTCTTTCTAGTTTAATTTGAATTTGTGTTTGAAGTAAGTATGTGTAACTAAACTCCATAGCTAGGGCTTAGGTTGAAGCCCTAAACATGATTACCTTATTGTTTTGATGCTTGAGTGTATGAATTCTAGATATTGTTGATGAATTCCAATTCAACAAATTAATCTATCCTTGATGTATGTTTTTCTTTGATTGATCACCTTTGAAAGCATGCTTCTTGAGGTTGTTGGGATTATGTGTATCTTCATGTTTCCTAAGCAATAGATGGATGGAGTAAGAACCATCCATGTGAATTGGTTTTGAATACCTAATGTAAACACCATGCTATTAGGATTCTTGTGATGTTCATATTCTCTTTGAACTTAATGGGTTTTCCTTGTAATTGAATCGAAGTACGAACCATACCTAGGTTCGGTTATGAGGAGGGCACAAGTATTGTAGCACGAACCATGCACTTTATGTATCTTAGAGAGAATCAATGCATCTTGAGCCACGACCCATGGTCTTGATTGCGAACATCTTCATCAATACGTTTAGAGTTCATCACTTGAGTATGCATGAACTTGGGTAGAATTGTTTAGGGTGGATTCCGAAACCCTAGTGTTTGTTACATTTTAATTCCACTCTTTGATAATTCATCTCTGCCATTCTTGTTAAATTTAGAGTTCTTTTACATTCATGCAATAGAAATAGGTCACTTGAAACAAATCAAACCCCCCCCCCCCCCCCCAATGTGTGTGTGAGTTGTGTGTTTGACACGTTTTGTGTCTTTGTCACTGCATTTTGTTTGTTTTCGTAATTGATTTGGACTTTTGGTCCTCGTTGTGTTCTTGCATTTTCTGTGCTGAATCCAACCGTATAAAGAACGTGATTTTTGGACAAACGGTTGGAAAGTTATAGGCAAAACACTGGACAGAGGTCGAAACTGGAAAAACAGAGAAACGAATCTGCCAAACAAACGACCGGTCGTCACTGTTCACGACCGGTCGCACTGTTCATTTTTCACTGTTCGCGGTACTGTTCACAGCACTGTTCACAGGTGATAAATAGGTGATAAAAGGGTGATAGAAAGTGCTGTTTCTGTTTTTCTTTGGTTTCTTGTTTTGTTTCTTTTCTTTTACCTTCCTGTATTCATTTTAGTTCCCAATTTGTACTGTGTTGTGTGTGTGTAAAATATATCTTTACGTACTCAAATTAGAACTTATAGGAAGCCGACAAGTTCTTCGTGGGATCGACCCCGTACTTACATAATCTATACTTCGATAGATTCGTGCACTTGCGGGTATTTTTAATTGGTTGTTTGCACATTAATTTGTGTCCTTTTAGGAATGCAACAATTTTTGGCGCCGTTGCCGGGGAACTGGCACGGTTGCTTATATGTTTTGTTTGAGTATATTTAGAGTACTTAATTTTATTTTATTTTTTTCTTTGTTTGTTTTTCATTTTATTTGAGTTTGATCTTGTTTCTTTTTATTGCAGGAACACTTTGCTTATGTCCTTTTTGGATTTTGATATTTCATTAGATTGCACAATAGAAGATATCCAAGCTCAAGCTTTGAGAGAAAGGAACATCCGACTAGCTGTGTCTACTCATTGCCTATTTCATTCTCACCATTTTCATCATCACCAAGCTCACCAAAAGTTGAGTCACCTCCACCTTCACCAATGGCGGCAGCAGCTGCAAATGCGGAACTTACTATGCAAGAATACTCTTCACCACCAACAACTGGACAACCATCTTGCATAGTATATTCCGCAAGCACTTTGGAAAACTTTGAGTTGAAACCGGGCATGATACACGTATTGCCTAAGTTCCTTGGAAATCCTGGAGAAAATCCTAATGCACATATCCTAGACTTTGAGGAAGTGTGTTCCACAATAAAGATCACAGGCATGAATAGTGATGAGATAAGAATGAGACTTTTCTCATTTAGTTTGAAGGATACAGCAAAGGAATGGCTTCACTATCTACCTCCAAATTCCATCACCACATGGACGGATCTTGCTTCAAAGTTCTTGCAACATTTCTTCCCAGCACAAAGGACAAATGAACTCCGAAGTCAAATTACAGGAATTCTGCAAAGGCCGGGAGAAAGCTTCCAGGATTATTGGGACCGTTTCAAGAAACTTCTAATCACTTGTCCGCATCATAACATACAAGCTTGGCTTTTAATGCAACACTTCTATGAAGGACTTTTTGAAGCGGATCAAAGTAATGTGAATGCAGCTGCAGGAGGAACTATAATGACCAAGACTCCAACACAAGTGCGAGCGATATTTGATCTTGTTGCTGAAAATGCTCGCCAATATAATTCAAGGCAAAAACCAGTCAGAAAAGGGGAATCCTATGATGTAAGTACCCTTTCTAGTATGGAAGCTCAGATTGCAAACCTAACCAACATGGTGAAGAAATTGGCACCAGGATCATCCAAGGTTTGTGCATTTTGCTCCACAATTGGTCATGACACTGAGGATTGTCCCTTGGCACATGAGGAAGCAAATGCAGTGGGCTCATTTCAGAGAAGTCAGTGGCCTAAGAATGATCCTTTCTCACAAACATACAATCCGGGGTGGAGAAATCATCCAATTTCAGGTGGAGTGACAATTCGAATGTTCAACAAGGGCCAACTCAACCACCTCAAGGCCAACAACATACTCGCCCACCTCATGGTCAAATGCACTATTACAATCCACCACAACCACCACCTCAACCACAATCTACAGGAAAATCTTTGGAAGAACTTGTTGCTTCAATGGCTAGAAACACAGATAGTTTCATCACTGAGACAAAGAGCTACATGCAGAGGAATGATACCCACATGCAGAAAACGGATAAGGCCATTGCCAATCTAGAAAATCAAGTGGGGCAAATTGCTACAGCTTTGAGTCAAAGGGAACCTGGTATGATGCCTAGCCAACCAGTGATTAATCCAAGTGGGCGTGAGCACGTTCAAGCAGTTACCTTGAGAACTGGTAAGGTAATTGGTGAGGTTGATAATTCTGAAAATGTGATTCAAATGTTGATGACATGCAGGTTGAACAAGTGACTGAGCCTAAAGAAAAGGATGAAAGCAACAAAGAGAAAGATAAGCAAGCAGCTTCTTCATCCGAGTGGATCCCAAAGCATGAACTTGCAAGAAGGGCAAGAAAGGAGAAGGTAAGTCGTGAACCTACTGATGAAGAAATCTTGCGTGCTCCTTTTCCTCACAGGCTTATGAGTTCCAAAAAAATTCAACAAGCCAAGGAAATTGGAAACCTTCAGAAAAGTGCAAGTCAATATTCCCCTTGGATGCAATCAAGCAAATTCCGAGTTATGCAAAGTTCTTGAAGGACTTTGTACCAACAAGAGGAGATTCCAAGATCATGAAACGGTTGCACTAACGGAAGAAGCTTCTGCTGTTTTGCAAAGGAAGCTCCCTCCCAAATTAAAAGATCCAGGAAGTTTTACAATTCCTTGCACTATTGGTGATAAATTTTTTGAAAAAGCTTTACTTGATTTAGGTGCTTCAATTAATCTAATGCCTTATTCTGTTTTTGAAGCCCTTAACTTAGGTGATCTTAAACCAACTTCTGTCAGCATTCAATTGGCGGACCGATCAGTGAGATATCCAAGAGGAATCTTGGAAGATGTACTTGTGAAAGTAAATGATCTCATTTTACCCGCTGACTTTTTGGTGCTAGAAATGGAAGAAGCTCCTATTCCGGGTGCGGATCTTCCATTGATTCTTGGCCGCCCTTTCATGGCCACTGCAGATACTATCAATGTTCGACAAGGAACATTGACAATGACAGTTCAAGGGGAAACGATAATGTTCAATGTATATGATGCTTTCAAACTCCCTAGTGATGAACATGAATGTTTTCGTATTGATACATTGTGTCAAATTGTGCAAAATACCTTATAGTACTCATGGTACAGATTCATTAGAAAAGGTGTTGACACAAAATCCTCAAGTTGCTGAAATTGTGACGAATGAATTACTTGAGGCTGTGCAATTCCTTGATGCATGTCCAGCCATACCACGTAAGTACACTCCAATTTTATACCTTTGCCAGTCAATACTGAAAAGCTTGTTCCTCTCTTGACAGGGCACCTGAGTTAGAGCTCAAACCATTGCCATCCCACTTGAAGTATGTTTATTTAGGTGAAACAGAGACATTGCCCGTGATAGCTAGCAATCTCAATGTGGAAATGAAGAGAAGTTGATGCGGGTTAAGAGAACACAAGGGAGCAATTGGTTGGAGTATTGCGGACATCAAGGGAATAAGCCCAACGAAATGCATGCACAGAATTTTAGTGGATGATTCCAAACCTACAAGGCTCAACGCAGGTTAAATCCAATCATGACAGAGGTAGTCCGAAAAGAAATTCTGAAGCTATTGGATGTGGGTATAATTTATCCTATTTCCGATAGCAAGTGGGTAAGCCCGGTCCAAGTGGTTCCTAAAAAGTCAGGAATAACTGTTGTAAGAAATGAGGAAAATGAACTTTCCTCTCGTGTCAAAACGGGGTGGCGTGTTTGCATTGATTATAGAAAATAACGCCACCCGTAAAGATCATTTTCCATTACCATTTATTGACCAAATGCTTGAACGTCTTGCAGGTCACAGTTACTACTGCTTCTTGGATGGCTATTCAGGATACAACCAAATTGCCATCGCTCCTGAAGACCAACACAACGACATTCACATGTCCTTATGGTACCTTCGCCTACCGGCGTATGCCATTTGGATTGTGTAATGCCCGGCCACCTTCCAACGATGCATGATGAGTATTTTTCCGATATGGTAGAAAAATTCATTGAAGTATTCATGGATGATTTTAGTGTGTTTGGTCATTCATTTGATTCATGCCTTAACAACTTGTCTTTAGTTTTGCAAAGATGCCGGGAATGCAACTTAATTCTCAATTGGGAAAAGTGTCATTTCATGGTACAACAGGGAATTGTTTTAGGTCATGTGATTTCCAGTCAAGGCATTGAGGTTGACAAAGCCAAAGTAGACGTGATAAGCGGTTTGCCACCTCCCACATCAGTAAAGAGATCCGATCCTTCTTAGGACATGCCGGGTTCTATAGAAGATTCATAAAAGATTTTTCTAAGATCTCTCGACCATTGTGTAGCTTGCTTGCCAAAGATGCAAATTTTGATTTTAATGATGAATGTTTGGCAGCTTTTCAAAGGCTCAAAACTCTTCTCACAACTGCACCTATCATTATGCCTCCAAATTGGAATTTACCTTTTGAATTAATGTGTGATGCATCTGATTTTGCAGTTGGAGCTGTATTGGGACAAAGAGTTGAGAAGAGATTGCATGCCATATATTATGCAAGCCGTACCCTTAATGATGCTCAGTTGAACTATTCAACTACTGAGAAAGAGCTTTTAGCTGTAATTTTTGCTTTAGAGAAATTTCGTTCGTATTTGATAGGCTCTAAAGTAATTGTTTTTACTGATCATGCAGCTTTGAAATATCTCTTGGCAAAGAAGGAAGCAAAACCAAGATTGATACGATGGGTTTTGTTGCTCCAAGAGTTTGATATAGAAATCAGAGATAAGAAGGGATCGGAGAATGTGGTAGCTGACCACCTTAGCCGATTGATCACTAACTCCAATACCGAAGAAGACACTCTTCCTCTTCGTGAATCCTTTCCTGATGAGCAACTTTTTGCATTGCAAGTTTCTGACCCATGGTATGCTGACATTATAATTTTCTTGCTACAGGAAATATACCAAGGGACTTGTCAAGAGGTCAAAAGGACAAATTATTGAAAACCACCAAGTCTATGTGTGGGATGACCCATATTTGTGGAAGTATTGTTCGGACTCCGTGATTAGGCGATGTGTTCCCGAGACCGAATTTCAATCTATACTCACATTCTGTCACTCGAACGCATGTGGTGGCCACTTTGGAGCCAAGAAGACAGCATTAAAAGTTTTGCAAAGTGGATTCTATTGGCCAAGCTTGTTCAAAGATGCCTCACAATTTTGTCTATCTTGTGATAGGTGTCAACGGATGGGTAACATTTCATCTCGAAATCAAATGCCTTTAAATCCAATTCTAATTGTTGAAATATTTGATGTATGGGGAATAGATTTCATGGGACCATTTCCTTCATCTTTTGGAAATCTATTTATTCTACTTGCGGTTGATTATGTTTCAAAATGGGTGGAAGCAATTCCAACCAAACTAATGATTCGAAAGTTGTTCTTAGCTTTCTTCGAGCCAATATCTTTTGTATGTTTGGAAACCGAGGGCCCATCATTAGTGATGGAGGATCCCATTTTTGCATCGATCATTTGAGACCCTACTCAGGAAGTATGGCAATAACTCACAAGGTTTCCCACCCGTCATCACCCTCAAACTAGTGGACAAGTGAGATTTCTACAGAGAGGTGGAAGCATATATTAGAGAGACGGTTGGTTCCTACTCGAAAGGATTGGTCTATGCGCCTTAACGATGCTCTTTGGGCTTAATCGAACTGCTTACAAAACTCCATCGGTAGTCTCCTTTTCGCTTAATCTTTGGTAAACCTTGTCATCTAACCTGTCGAGGCTTGACACAGGGCCCTTTGGGCAATTAAGAAGTACAACTTTCGACATGAAAGGAAGCAAGGAGATATTAGAAGGTTACAACTGAGCGAACTGGACGAGCTTCGCAATGATGCTTATGAGAACGCAAAAATTTACAAAGAAAAAACAAAGGCGTTTCATGATAAGCATATCATTAGAAAGTCGTTTGAAGTAGGACAAAGAGTTTTACTCTTTAACTCTAGGTTCAAACTCTTTCCAGGTAAGCTTCGTTCCCACTGGACTGGCCCATTTGTCGTTACTAATGTCTATTCCTATGGTGCAGTTGAAATCCGACCAATAGGCATGGGAAAAGAAGTCAAAGTTAATGGGCATAGGTTAAAAATCTATCATGAAAATGCTTTACATCAAGAACATGAAGTACTCCACTTCATTGATGTACCTGCTGTGGTACAAAACAGAGTTGGGAAGGTAAGTCCTTAATAAAGATTATAATCTCAAAAAAAAAAAAAAAAAAAAAAAAAAAAAAAAAAAAAAAAAAATTTGATCTGTTTCGAACGACCGGTCGCTCGTCGCGATTTTTTTAACGTTCCGCCTCTGTTTTCTTCTTTTCCCTCTTGTCTCTACTCACATTTTTTTTCCCTCAAGTATTTCATCAATTCTTGAGAGATTTGCAGTTAGGGTTCCAAGCCAACCAAGGTAATTTTTCATTTTTTATTATTTTTTTTTTTTCTCTTGTTCTTCTCTTTGATTTTCTAACTCTAATTGCTATTCTTATTGTTTATTCTTGTTTCGAATTTCTTGTTGTTTCTCTTGTTTTTCTTACTCTTTTGCTTTCCTTTACTTGTTTGTGTTTTTATTTTGTTGTTAAGTTTGGGATGTAGATTGATTCATGAATGCACAATCAGGACTTTGGCTCAAATGCTTATTCTATTTCATAACATGTGATTACAAGCACATTAGTGAAAATGCGTACATAAAATTCCTAATCACATGTTCATTGTTGCATTCTGCGCCACCTGAGGCTTCTGCTAATTGCCTCTGTCTATTCTTGCTTGTAGAAACCTTGCAAACAGCTCTACATGATCGTCATTCCTTTTTTGCAGCATCTCTACATGCTGGCTGGCACTGTAGAGCCGCTTCTGCAGGTCCGCCACATGAGCTTTCAGAGAGCAGCCACCTCCTCGCTCAGTGCTCCGCACTCTCGTGTTCTCGCCAGTAGGCGCATGCCCAAATTGGTAGCCGAGACCGCATTGAGCACTGTTAGATTGTGGGACTCGTCCACTGCTATCGAGTCAGACCTCTGCGCCACATGCAGATGATCCGCCACTGTAAGTCTGCTGACAGTCATGCCTTGCGGCAGTACTGCCCTACACCGCACGACCTCAGAGAAATTCGAGGCCGAGCCATGATGGTATGAGGAGTTTGGGAAGATAGGGTTTGGAGGAGCCCTTATCTCTGCATTTGGTGGTGCAAGTGTTAACTCAAGGTTAAGATCATCAACAAGCATATCTGAGGATGCCATTGATATTTTTACGTCTGGACTATTTGATGGTTTTTTCTTGAGTTTGCAGGTTGAAATGCAGGGTACTTCTCCTTTCAACCGAGAAGTGGTTTTTAAATAGGCATATGCTCATAAGGGAGCCGACACCACTTTGCATTTCCGGAGCAATTTGCGGTTGCGTCCAGTTAAACAGGGAAGCATTTTCACTTTCACTTTACTTTTCTTTTCCTCCCTGTTTTCTGGTGCATTGTGTTTTTGATTTCTTTTTAGTTGTCGTTTTTGTTTTATTTCAATTGGGAAGTGTGCTTTGTTTCTTTTTGTTTGTCGCATTCCCTTTATTTAAGTTTGGGAAGTGCGTTTTGTTTTTCTTCTTTGTCTTTTGCAACTTTCTCTTCTTTTATTTCCGAAAAAAAAAAAATACACGGAAAGGGCAACAACAACAGGCACACCATTAATACACTAGAATTCACTTTTTCCCAGTGCTCGGTGTCTCGACCATAGGACCTTTGAGTTTGCCCCTATGGCTATCCTCTTCCGGGGCTTCACGCACAGCCTCTTGGGGCTCATCACTCGAGCTCCCAAAGAGCGCACTCTTGGCTTGAGCGTAACCGCTCTCGCGATCTGTTTTCTTGCGGTTTACCTGGTCGGTCTAGGTCCTCCAGCTGCTTTCTCATGTCATGAGCGTAAACACTTACCATCTTGGAGAGATTTTTGTCTCTTCCCGCAACGCCTCCAGCTGGTGTCGATTCACCTCTAATATCCTTGCCCTTTCTGTTTTTAAACTTTTAATAATACTCTGGCACTCTTCAACCATACTGCGTTCTGCCTGCCAACTGACCTCTTAGCACCTCCACCTCATGGGACTTCGCAATTAGGCGATGACCCATACTTGCGACTGTTGCCGTGCTTTGGACGCTTAGCTGCCAGACCATCGCTCACGACCCGGTTGTCATCCCTTGATCCCAGCACCCGTATATCCTTGGGAGTCACTAGATTTCTAGCAACTCCAAGGGCAACATCGTTGTCCAGCAGTATTGAGTCATTCACTGTTACGTGCCCCCGTGCAGAGGCAAAGTAGGGCATCCACACTGGTGCCACTGCTTGGCCCCGAGTCTGAGTTGGTGGAGCTAGGTTGAGATCCAACGAGAATGGGTAGGAAGAGGCCATTTGTTTTCTTACTTTGATTTCTCACTTTCTTTTCTCTTTGGTGTTTTTTCTGAGTTTTGTGTGTTTTTCCCCAACTCTTTCACGTCTTCTTTTATAGAGTTAGTTTCTACGTAACCCTAGCCACTGCGCTTCTGGTTTGGCGCGGCCCTTACGGCCTATCCCCCTCTGTCGCCTCACCTGTCCCCCAACCCCTTTAATTGCATTCCCGCCTTTCAGCGCTTTCAAGAAACAAAAGTCGTCACACTTTCCTATGAAGCAATAATCTTGGCTGGGAATGTGAGAGGGGCCTCTGCACGAGACACGTCCCTCGCTTGGTTGCCCGTGACTCACAGGAGCGAGACATCAGGGCCACTTTTTTCTATTTCTGAGTTCTCGCTCTTTGTGCTTCTGACTTGGTTTCTTTGTTTTACTATACTTCCTTAGCTTTGGGCTATAGTTTGGGTTGGGCTTTCATTTTGGTTTGTCCGTTTCATTGGGTTGGATTTCTGCATGCTGCTGAGACTGTTGTTAGGGCTTTACTGTTTATTTGTTTTTGTTTTGGTTTCGTTGTTGTTTTTGTTTTTTGCAACTGTGTTGTATTTGTTTTTCTTGTTTGTTCTTGTTTTTTAACTGCTTTATCCCTCTATTTCTGTTATAGTGTTGTTGACTGCCTAAGTTCTTAACATTGAGGACAATGTTTATTTCTAAGTTGGGAAGGGATAGCAAGTCTTTTCGTTTCGCTTAAATTCTTGTTTTATTTTTTGTTTTCTTTTTCTTTTCTGTTTGAGTCTTGTTGTTTCAAGTCACTTTCGGACATATTGATGAGACTGTGATGAATGTTTGCATGACTTGATTGAAAATGCTAAAAAAAAATAATTTTGTTATTCACTAAATGGCATTGTTCTAGCATGATATGTTTGGAAACCCTCTATGCCACTTGCCATTGTTTCATAACTCTCCAGTTGAGGGACTTGCATGATCCAAAGAATTGTATCAGGCATGAATTAGACTTGTATAACCATATAATGTGAGCTTTGAGCCTTGTGCTTCAATTCATGAGTGTTATACACATATTCTATTTTCTTGTCATCGAGTTGTTGTTTGATCTCATTATCATTGACTTGGTTGAGCACTTAAAAGACATTCATTATGTGCAATTGATTAATGACATTGAGAAATGATATTAAGGCCATCTTTGGACCGTTAGTGCCTTTCAAGCTAACCCTATGCATGCTTAAGCATGATTTTCCATTGTTAACCACCTTGAGCCTATATGTAAGCCTTTTCTTTCAAGTAACCAATTATTACTTCTAGCCTTAGCCTGAAAAACAAGAATTTACCTTTCTAAGGAACTCATGAGCTTTAATTTAGATGTGTTTTTCATGCTAAGTTTGGGAAGGGGTATTACATTTCGAAAAAAAAAAAAAAAAGAGTACTTCACGCAAAGGGTGAAAGAAAGAGAAAAGTGGTGGTTAAGTGGCAATGGTTTCAAATCCAATTCCATGCTTCTTGGTTGTTCGAATGGAAGGAAGGAGTGTGAATCATAATAAGTGGAGGTACAAGGCTTTGTGGTCTATTTGATCACCCAAAAAAAAATGAGTGAAAATCTCAAGCGTGATGTTTCAAAGTCTTTTAGTCAACGATTATATGCTCTTACATTGTGAGTTCCTTGGACTTTGTTGTATCCATATCCTTCATTTCTTACTCACCTTGCACCCTTAGCCCCATTACAACCTATAATAAAGACCTAAATTGATCCTAAATGTCATGTGGTTGATTTGCACACATTCTTCTTTTAAGTGTTTTAGCATCCTTCTTGAGATCATATTCATGCATGTTTTTCATCTTGCTAATTGTGAGTTAAGTCCCGTATGGTTTAACTCTATTCTCATATTTATTATTGAGTGATGCATTGTAACCCTCTTCCGAGTGATTCATTTGTGAGAGGACAACTTTGGTGAGATTTGAAGTTACATTTGTGCTTGGTATGATTTTTGAAGTTGTGTGAAAACAGAAATTGGAGAATGAGTTCCATTTGGCTATCACACTACTACACTTGAGCATGTTGTGTTCTGAACTTTGCTGCCTTGTGAATGATGTCCTAAACTGAGTTTTTCTTGTGAAACTTTTGAGTCAGTTGCATAAGTCACTCTCTCTTTGGAAAGTGTTCGGAAAGTTTTGTTTCGAGTCTTGTTTTAGTTTCTGTTTTGCTCGAGGACTAGCAAAAGATAAGTTTGGGAAGTTTGTTCGGTTCATTTTTACACATGATTTTTCATGTTATTCACCTCTTATTTTGAGTTAGTTCTTGACATTTTATAGCTTTTTACTTCTTTTTTGTGTTTTAATAGGTTTTTACCTTGGTTTGTATGAAAATGAGCTAAAAGTGCATTATTTGATTTAAATTCTGTTTTGTTCATTTTCGTAGGTCAACTTCGTGGCCTTGGATCAGCATGTTCCGGTCCTTGGATGAGGTGGATGATCTTCATAAGACTTGTTCCAATGGATGTTAACTACAACATATCCAAATTTGAGCTCCATTGGGCAAGTGTAGCCTATCCAACTGATCGGACAATTGATGCTGGCTCTGGATGTTTGTCTTGGCCAGTTTTCACCTCCACTTAGTGTGATCTTACTTCTACTTGTTACCATGCCATTTGGTAACAATAATTTACTTTAGTTAAGTGGAATTTTCTGAGAGTATATTTGTGAGAACAAAACTTCATCATGAGAGGAGACAAGAAAACAAAGGCAAAAGTGTGCCATGATGAAAGGAGGAGAGAGAGGAGCATAGAGAGGAATCAATTGACTTTGGGCAGATTGGAAGGGCAGCAGCTAAGCAACGTATCATTCATTCAGTTTTTATTCCAATTTGCAGAGACTTTCTGAAAAGCTTGGGGCTAGAGAGCTAGAGGAGGAAGACAAAGTCATCAAGCAAGAAGTGGAAGAGATTTCCACCATTGAAGACCTTGAGCTTCCACCTTCACAAAAGCTGTAACTTCTTTCTAGTTTTAATTTGAATTTGTGTTTGAAGTAAGTATGTGTAACTAAACTCCATAGCTAGGGCTTAGGTTGAAGCCCTAACATGATTACCTTATTGTTTTGATGCTTGAGTGTATGAATTTCTAGATATTGTTGATGAATTCCAATTCACCAAATTAATCTATCCTTGATGTATGTTTTTCTTTGATTGATCACCTTTGAAAGCATGCTCTTGAGGTTGTTGGGATTATGTGTATCTTCATGTTTTCCTAAGCAATAGATGGATGGAGTAAGAACCATCCATGTGAATTGGTTTCTTGAATACCTAATGTAAACACCATGCTATTAGGATTCTGTGATGTTCATATTCTCTTTGAACTTAATGGGTTTTCCTTGTAATTGAATCGAAGTACGAACCATACCTAGGTTCGGTTATGAGGAGGGCACAAGTATTGTAGCACGAACCATGCACTTTATGTATCTTAGAGAGAATCAATGCATCTTGAGCCACGACCCATGGTCTTGATTGCGAACATCTTCATCAATACGTTTAGAGTTCATCACTTGAGTATGCATGAACTTGGGGTAGAATTGTTTAGGGTGGATTCCGAAACCCTAGTGTTTGTTACATTTTAATTCCACTCTTTGATAATTCATCTCTGCCATTCTTGTTAAATTTAGAGTTCTTTACATTCATGCAATAGAAATAGGTCACTTGAAACAAATCAAACCCCCCCCCCCCCCCCAATGTGTGTGTGAGTTGTGTGTTTGACACGGTTTTGTGTCTTTGTCACTGCATTTTTGTTTGTTTCGTAATTGATTTGGACTTTTGGTCCTCGTTGTGTTCTTGCATTTTCTGTGCTGAATCCAACCGTATAAAGAACGTGATTTTTGGACAAAACGGTTGGAAAGTTATAGGCAAAACACTGGACAGAGGTCGAAACTGGAAAAACAGAGAAACGATCTGCCAAACAAACGACCGGTCGTCACTGTTCACGACCGGTCGCACTGTTCATTTTTCACTGTTCGCGGGTACTGTTCACAGCACTGTTCACAGGTGATAAATAGGTGATAAAAGGGTGATAGAAAGTGCTGTTCTGTTTTTCTTTGGTTTCTTGTTTTGTTTCTTTTCTTTTACCTTCCTGTATTCATTTTTAGTTCCCAATTTGTACTGTGTTTGTGTGTGTGTAAAATTAGTATTCTTTACGTACTCAAATTAGAACTTATAGGAAGCCGACAAGTTTCTTCGTGGATCGACCCCGTACTTACATAATCTATACTTCGATAGATTCGTGCACTTGCGGGTATTTTTAATTGGTTGTTTGCACATTAATTTGTGTCCTTTTAGGAATGCAACAGTCACCTTTCCGAGCCCTTCAAATGAGTCTCCTACTAGTGCTCCTAACTTTTTTTGTCCGATTTTCGATCAGGTTTTGACTTTTTTAATCAATTCTATTTTTTTTATTACTTTCCATTCAATTTTTTCGATTTTTTCAGTTCGGTTTTTTTATGGCCACCTAGTCTACCTCTACCTACAAAAAGAAAAAAAAAATAAAAAAAATAAAGAGAATAAAACCAAGGTCTAAAGTATAGATGGTTTTTGGAAATATCGATAGTCCAAAAATATGGAAATTTTGATGGAAATATCGGGATATTATCGATATCGATAAAAATTGAATAAAACCACGAAAATGGTAAGAAAAACTTGGAATTTTTCTTGAAACTTTGGAGGATGTTTAGTTAGTTAATTATCTATAACTTTATCACAAAAAAATTGGAAGGAAATGCATTGCATGATGGGGTTTAACTGATTTAAGTTGATTATATGACGAGCTGACAAACATTGTGAGTGTAGAAAATATGTAGTAATTAATGAAAAAAGATTAAATGTCGCAAAGTCAATCAAAATTTTGGTCGGACTTGTTGTGGGACCCTGGAGCTCATCATGAGGTGAAAAAAAACATAACTAAATAAAATAACTAAACAAAATAACTAAACATTTTTAAAGAGAAAAAAGAATTAAGGCCTCGCGGAGCTTTTTTTTTTTTTTTTTATAGAAAATTTTTAGAAAATGAATTTCATTAACACATCAATAATACAGTATAAGATATGACAACGTGCAGACAAAGTGGCCTCATTAAAACCTGAACACTTATACATCTTGTATGTACATTGCATACACTGGCCCCGCTAACTTCTAATTCATGGAAAGTTAGCAAGTTAAGAGTCAGACTTGGTGGGATGATGAAACTGGTGAGCCTTGATGACTCAGATAGTCTTCTCTTACTGAATCCTGAACTTGTGCTGCAAACTGCAAATTCCACAGAATGTCGTCAACAGAAGGCCTATCAGTTGGCTCAATGGACAGACACCTCACACATATCTCCATCATTGTCTTCAATGATTCATCGAGCACTCCTTGTGCACTGCTGGATCGACAATGCTCCTTCGACCGTGTCATCAGTCGTTAAACTTACTTGTAACTTCATAAGAACCAAAACCAAATTGCTAGTTTAGCTGGAGAAAGAAAATTTTATATTTCAGGGTGTTTCAGTTCTGTCAGTACTCAGTAATGAAACAAAAGTCGGGCTTAGCTAGGGGCATATGTTCTATGGAATTTTTTGGTCTTTGCAGGATTTAATTTAACAAACTTTTCTAACTGGGAAGTAGTAGCAACCTAATCTTAATGTAAGAGTTTTAGAGTAAACACAGGGAACCAATTGATTAAGAGAAAACACTCACAAGGTCTTTCAAAACTCTACTTCATTTTGGAACATGATAGGCCTCCCCAAAATGATTTCCAGCAGATGACTCCAATATCATAAACATCATTCTTACACTCATGGCTTGCCCTGCAAAAGACGGGCAATTAACAAAGCAATCCCAGTATGTGTGCATGTGTTGTGTACTTGTATGCATAGATTCGTTTTAGGGCATAGTTACATATGCATTCTCTGAATAATAATAGCATCATTTTGTGAAAGAATTACTGAAGAAGGCATTATTCAGGTTTCCAGGAGCCTCACATGGATATTTTTTCAGATATGAAGGATCAAGATAAATAGTATAAATATAAAGAATGTAATCCCAAGCATATGAGTAAAACATGGTGCAGGAAAAATCTAATCTTCCACTTCTTTCAATTGGATCTATTTTCTGTATGAAGGGAAAACTGGGTCAGGAATTGCTTATGAACTATCACCAATGTACAAAGTATGCAAAAATAAATAAAAAAGATTTAAAAGTTAAGTTTGTGAGATAGTGAAACAAAGTATTGTTGGCATTTGCACTGCCAATGACAATGTATGGCTTAACCAAACAATAAACGAGAGATGACTAAGGAATGCATTTCTGTGAAGCTAGATGTAGATTCAATGACGATGAACTTCATTTAGGATGGTCCCTGTTACTACTGATGATCAGTACTGAACCGGAAGGGAGTAATTTATAATTTGTTGTACAAGAGATTCATGCAGGATTGTCTAGATAGTTGAAATTATTGGTCTTGTTCATTTGTGTATGAATATGAAAAGGGAATTCAGTTCAGAAAAGTAGCGTATGATTTTGGGAAAGTAAGCATGCTAGTACCTAGCTTGAATGCTTCCTTTTGGTGCCGGATAAGAAACTGTAGTGCCCATCTGAAGGATTAAAAAGCAAAAGTTAAGTCAGGACAATCTCAAGGGTGATGCATTCACCCAAACAGATATATATTTTTTATGTCTTACCGTTCCCTGCTTTCAGCCAAAGCGGTAGGTTATAGCTGCTTATTTTTACATGAAGATCGTGATCCAATAAGACATTTTTTATCCTCAGATTATTTGATTAACACCAGGAACAATCCCGGTATGCAGAAACTGAATACCCTTTGCAACTCCAATTGCAGCTACTATTCTCTGCGGCCAGGTAAGCTTCCGTCCTGGAGGTCCTTCTGCCAACTGAGTGTTAGCAATGAATAGTTAATTGCTGAAAAAGCTAAGACAGTGAGGGAGGAAATAAATCAAAGAAAAAGATGAAGATGAAGAAGAAAGTAATGAGGGGGGTTTCACTCTCCATTGCAACCTGTAGTATGCAATGTTGAGCAATTGAATAGGTCCTCAACTAGAAATCTTTCTAAAAATAAGAAATATTGTTGATAATTCGGCACTTGATGCATTAGATATTATAGATTACTTTAAACAATAACTTGATTGATTCATCTTCGTTTCATATGCATTACGTGTAGAGTATGCGATAACATCTGAATCTGCAATCACTCTCTCTGAATAGCAAACTAATGGCTCATATAAACAGCTCAGAGTAGGAGCAACGGTCGATATATCTTCATGGAATAAACTATAAGGTCATTTGCAAATGCGATCATTTGTTCTAGTTAGCAGTTGTAAGTGCATGAAAAGAACTTTACCAGAGATGCAGCCTCTAAGAGTTTCCAATTGGAACAAACTCAAATATAAGGAAATATTCTACTGACGCCTGAATCTCTGATGGCACTCCAAGCATGTCCAAGAGCGCTACCAAATGGCTATGTCTCAGTTTGAAATCTGCTCAAGGAGGTGTGTGTAGACCTGTTGACCTCTGCCTCTCTTCTCATTTTCAAGCCTCTTATAGCAACAAAGGTTCCATCAGGGAGCTTCCCTCTATATATCTGGCATTGTTATTTTATTTTGAACCAGTAACAGTGAGAAAATTGCATGCTGAAAACTCTCAAGGATTTCTTGAACAAAGTATATCAGTCAATAGTGCATAGGACAATTAACTAGAACAAAGAGATTCCAAATTCTTGTACAAATTCAAATGATAAGTATTGGACCACGTTTAACATTATAGTAGACTTTCCGCGAACCATTGCAATATGCATAAGATCTATCTGATGGTATAACATCAATGAGTATCTTCTCAGAACGAGCAGAGTTTCACCAGCCCTTGAAAATTCCCATTACCATTTCAGATTTGGATCCGATCCAATCGTTGAAAGTTTGATTCAAATTAAACAAAACTCAAAGGATTTTTTTTTTTTTTAATTTGGTCGATTTGAAGGGCTGATATATTATAACGTAACAGGAGTAACAAGTAACCTTATTTGTCTTGCATGGAAAAGAATAAGGTTTAGTGTGTCCGGACGTGCCTAAATTGGAAGCATGCCTTAAAAAGGCGGCTTGAACGGACTAGATGTGCTCCTGCAACCTCTTTTGCAAATTATTCTTTTGTTCTCTTTCAATTTCTACTCTTCTTTCATTAGATGTGATGCCACCTTGGAGTTTTTAAAGGGATTCTTTACTCAACAGAAGCTTGTTTAAGATGGAGAAGTCCCCACATTTTAAGCATATCAGAAGTTCTACAAAGTAATTCCTAAATCCATTTACATCATGTTTTTTAGAAGTAATGAATCTAAATTAACTAGAGATTACTAAATCTATATACACATTCATACACACACACATATATATATGTCAGTGTGTGTATTTTAAGTTGCTTCAACTATGTAGTTTCTCAATTGTGTACCAAGAACTGGAGACTAGATGATAATCAAAACCTAGACACACAGGAGCACCCACCCTGCATCGGTGAGCCATTGTATCTAGTCCGACCGGTATATTATTTATTCCCGAGTAGTTAGATAAATCTTGTTTGAAATGTATCTTGTCCTACATTGTATTTAAATCCAACATCTGCATAATATAGATTGAGTCTCTTATCTGAGGTTCTTCAATCCACAAAGGATCTTTTGCATATCCAAATGGATGGAATTATATAAGCAAGAAACATAAAATGTGAAAGCACGTGCAAATTAAGAGAGGAACATCATATTACTATTACGAGGTACTGAATTATTTAGAATTGTTTTGCAACTATAAAGAATGAATACCTGTCCATGTGAACCTTCACCTAGTAATGTTGAATCATCAAAGTTATGGGTAGCTTCCTGGAGCTCTTCCAAAGCAAAAGTTCTATAAGCAGGAAGGCTAGCTCCCAGCTTCATTGTGTCTGATATATATTCTGCAAAGAAAGGATTCTAGTGTTATGACTAATTATAAAAGGAATAGTGATGCTAATTTATTTACCTACTGCCAATTTGAATGAAGTGGTGCCTGGGGTTTTAATAAGAATAAAATTTTGAGCAGTCAATTTGAGCAAGAAAAATTGCTTTCCTGGATGTATAAGCCAGAATTGAAGAGTTTATCATTATAGCAAAAATGAAAGATTCACGAATTGTAAAACGCTAAATTAGCATGTGAAATGCTTCATTTGAAACTGAAGAGCATGGACCTGAACAAGATTTACCATATTCTCCATATTTCTGAATATCAGAATATCCAAGGAAAACTATAAGGAATTGGTGGTACAATAAAAAAAATTCTCTCTATCTTAGTTCGAACCTAAAGACACTAAATAAACTAATATGTCTTTTTGGGGTAGCAATATAGTTTATGGAAACTATTTTCTATAATTAGTAGTTCTTGCTGGAATTTTCTGGAAACATACATCAGTCTAGTTCTTGGACTTCTATGGAAATCTCAACCTTCATGCTACTCAAATTTTAAAAAAAAGATCACATGGAAATGGTTGCTAATCTATACAGCAAGTTCCCTTTTTCTTTTCTTTTCTTCGCAAAATCAGCCTTGATCCCCATACATTAAACAGAAGCAACAAAAAGTTGGTACCAAAAGGAACAACTATAAAAAAAGAAAAAGGTAGAAAATTTAAACTTACTTGCATCAGAGAGTAGCTTAGCTGTGTTCACTGCTGAGACTCTATCTGCAATTAACCTTGTTTGGGGAGTTTTAGTATTTTGCTCACTATAAAACTTCTTAGCGGCCATGAAAGCTAAACCAACAACTGCAATTGCACCCACAATACCCCCCACTGCACTTGATGCAACAACTTGTTTACCATAAGTTCTCCTATGCTTTTCCTCACTAGGAGGTGGTATTTGCACAGCCAGAGCTTCATTGTGGCACAAGTAAGAAGGGTGCTGCTTCTGATCTTCATCTGCTAAACAATTCCCAGAATACAGAACAACCCTGCTCTTAGAATCCTTTTTCAGACAAGTGGGCATATCCCCTGACAAAAGATTTGAGGATAAATTGACAAAAGCAAGCTCAGAATTGCAAGTCATGTTCTTAAAGAGAAATCCAGTGAGTTTATTTCCAGCAATGTCAAGATATTTAATGGAAGGTAGTAACAGCCATGATGACAAAAATGGCCCTACAAATCCGTTCAATGAAATGTCTAGCTTCTGGAGCTGATAGCAGGAGCCTAATGCAGTCTGGATTCCCGAGCGAAACTTGTTCTTTCTTAGCACAAGGGTGACCAACTTGGAAGGCATACTTGGAAAATGAGGCCCAAAATAGTTGTCTTCCAAATCAAAAACTTGCAAGTTTGTCAAGTTTCTGAGATCAGGCACATCCCCTGACAAGAAGTTACTTGATAGGCAGAGAACTCTGAGAGTTTGTAAAGATGCCAAAGAATATGGCAAAGACCCATTAAGCATATTGTTTTTCAAACTGAGAACAGCCAAGACTGGAAGTGAACTCAGCCAACCTGGAACTTGACCAGTGAACTTGTTATGGTCAAGTATGAGAGTCTGAAGGTTCCTCAGATATGAAAGTTGGAGAGGAACTGTACCACTTAAGTAATTCGTGCTTACATTCAGAATCTCCAGTGAAGACAAATGCCCAATACTTGCAGGCATTGGCCCCCATAAACCAAGAGAAACCAGTGAAAGCACTTTCAAGCTTCGTAAGCCAACAAGTGTGGCAAAGAAATAGTCTGCTGAGAAATCACGAGGCAGTGGAGGAAACCCATTGTTGCCAATAATGTGCAGCTGGGTTATGTTGCCTTCATAACAGGATAGAGTCAAAGATGGGGTTGGTTCAATTTTGCAGAAGTCTCTGGTGTTGCTTCTAAGGCTGAAGCTGGTTAAGGCTGATGGGTAGTTGAGAAGCTGCTGGATCTTCAGAAGGGTTTGTGACTGAGTGTGTTGTTGTCGCTGGCTTGAAGGATGGAGAGAGAGGAAAACTATGATGAGCAGAAGAAGATGTGAATGGCAAACTAGCTTTGCCATTAGAACCATTAACAAAACCCAAGTTACAGAAACAACACTCAATAGATGAATCTATTCTCCCCTTCTTTCTCTGCTTCACTTCTTCTAGGAAGGCTTAAAACTTAGCTTTTGGGGGAATGAGAACCAGATTTTGCTAGCAAAAATATGATGACATTTTCAGTTGCACCAAACCGACTTAGCCCTTCAAAATCTATCCTTCAATTTATTTTCCAACTTTTTCTTTTATTTTCTCTCTTTGGGTTATGTTTACTAATTAAACTTCTGAACCCAACAAACTTAGTGTGCTAATTATGGAAAATACTTCCGTACCACCTAGTTCCTTACAAACTACAGAACCAGTTAGGTCTAAAATCACAGGGCTTCTTTACTCCACAAGAATGAAAACCACTTGATCTCATGAAAAGTTTTCTACCTAACACAACTGATTTGCCCTCTCCTCTATCCACCTCAAAAAATTGAACATGAAACACCAAATAAGTTAGTACATGAGCACTGTACTACGTGGTCCATGCAGTTCACATGAAGTAGATAACCAAATTATTTAGTGCACTGTCAATTGAATTACATTTTTTTCTTCTATAATTCGACTTATTTTTTAATTTAATGTTTTTTAATACAATTAATAGTGTAGATTATAAGAGAATGAAGATTTCTCTCACACACTACAAAGATGTCATCAAAGTTCGAACCTGAAACTACTGAAACTCCATTTGATAATAATTTCAAATTAAAACTATTTCCAATTCACATGTGATGACATTTCTGTCTCTAAAAGTATTTCCAACCAACCCAAAAAGTAATAATTTTGTTTATTTTTCTTAATAATTTTATATTTGTATGACTTGATTGTCATAATTAAAATAAAAGAGATCAAATGCAATTTGACCAAAAGAGATTAATCACTGTCCTGCTTGGCAGATCAATAAATTAGGAAATTCCTCAAAAGTAGTAGTAATGGCGCATTGAAGTTGCGAACTTTCTGCATGACCCGAGGGCCAAAGCAAAATAAGATCATGCAACAATGAAACACTGAAATTTCTCAAAAAAAATAAAAATAAAATAAAAAACCTGAAATAATTTAGTAAATGTTTATAAGTGTGTGGCGGAAAGAGTGCCTGATAATTCCAAGGAAGTGTCAGGTCTGCATTTTGCTTTTTACGTCAGAAACTGACACAAACATACCAAAGGAAAGGAAATTTACAATATGTTTCATTAATTCTTCACTAGAAAATAATAATAATAATAATAATAATT
>BJCG01003638.1:0-42497 GCA_005406145.1 Prunus yedoensis
CTTCACATATGGTAGGCTTAATTACACTAATGCCCCCTGAAACTTGGGTCAAATCTCACTTTGCCCCCAAACTAAAAACAGCCTACTTTCATTCCTTGATCGAGGTTTGGTGACCCACTTTACCCCCTGCCGTCAACTCCATCTAGAAGTCTGTTAACTTTGATGACATGAAAGAATGGTTTGGTAATTTCGTACACATGGATCATTATCCACCAATTAGGTGAGTGACATGGCAAGTGGAACCCACCTCCACATAGATAAAAATATAAATAAATATTCTAATAATTAAAAATAAATCAGAAAAAATATATTCAAATAAATAAAAATTTAAATTTTTTTTTTGCCATAACTAACTTAATTATTTAGTTAAAAATAAATAAAACTTAAGCCCTAAATAAATAAATCTCTCCAAGCCTCCCTTCCTTCTCAGAAGTGCCATAGTCTCCTTCAAAATCCTTCATCACTCGCACCCCTTCCCTTTTTCCTTGTTGACCTCTACCAAACTTATATGTCTCCTTGGTCCTCATCCAAACAAATGTTGAAGCAAACGACATCTCCTACCCAAACCCAATAGTCCAACAATTTATACAAACCAACATAAATATGCTAACCAACAATTTATTCTGATTCAAAGATTGGATTCATACGAATAAGCAAACCAACAATTTACTTTAATCCAAAATTGTGTCACAAAGAAAGAAAATTGTTTAAATAGTTTCCATTGAATGTTTTGTGTGGAAGCAGCAACACAAAGTTATACAAACAAAAACAAAAACAAAAGGTAGAGATCACAGCATTCCCAAACCCAACAGTCCCAATAAAACCAAACATTAATTTCAGCCTTCATGGGTCTCTGTGAAAAAGGTGATTGACGAATCAAATCAAGCAAGATGACGAGGGCCATGGCCACCGACATGTCGATCTCAAGCTGCACGATGAGGTAGAAAATGTCGAAGCCCAAGGCTATAGAGATGATGATGGAGGGATGGGGTGGTCGGTGAGGGTTCATGTGGTGGCTGGGGGGGGGGGGAGAATGGGCTTGGGTGGGAAAGGGGATTGATTGGGTGTTGGGTAGGGTTTTTAATTATTTGAATATTTTTTTTAAATTTATTTTAATTTTAAGTTATTGTTAATTATTAGAACATTTAATTATATTTTTATCCATGTGGAGGTGGGCTCCACTTTCCACGTCACCCACCCAATTAGTGGATAATGATCCATGTGTATGAAATTACAAAAACACTCATGCCACGTCATCAAAGTTAATGCTTTGAAAACCGTCGTTAAATCGATCGCCATCTTTTTGGGTGTCAAACTACGACGGCTTTTCACCGTCGTTGTTTATCTGTAAAGTCGACAGTTTTTAAAGAAAATCGTTGTTGTTTAGAGGTAAAGATCGTTAATTAGAGGAGGAAAGACGGCAGTTTTTAATAAAACTGTCATGTATTGTAGGTTAAGATGACGGGTTTTTATGAAAACCGTCGTGTATTGTAGGTTAAGATTACGGTCATATTTATTTATGAAACCGTCATCTTTACATATATAAAGACCCTTTTTTAAAAACAACCGTCCATATTTACTTCACAATAGACGACCATTTTTTTTTAAAAAACCGTCCATCTTTACATATATAGACGACCCTTTTTATAAAAAAAAACCTATCATTTTTATTACATATAATAGACGACCCTTTTTATAAAAATCATCGTTAATTATCTGTAAAGACCATGATTTATTATAAAAACCATCATCTAATAAGTTCCCAAAACTGCTACATTTTAGTTCTTTTCATTCCTATGATGATATACAACGATTTTAACTAGAAAACCAACCATAATGCTTTATTAATGAATATATACACTCAAAAATAATTTCTTTCATAAAACTTGAAGATTCAATAGTTATTACATAGTTAACCCATCTTTTATTCTACAACAAACATAATTCCTACCAATTAAATATAAATATTCATTGATACATATGGTAATGAAGTAGTACATTCTGTCCTAACAAGACCTACGTACTCCTAATCCAAGCATTCCTCATCCAACATACAAATGATGCACAACTGAAGTCTCCTCCATCATCCCTGTAAATAAATCAAATGACAGAGAGAGAAAAACAGCTAAGATTATAACATATAAAATTAGGTGGAAGAGAAATTTTACCATTGACCATATTTCCATAGAAAACTGTGTAAAATGAGCATAAAAAAGACCATCGAGACTTGCAAAAGGAAAATATATAAATAAAATGATGGTGAAAAGAGAAGGTAACAAATTTCACAAACAAAAGACAGATGACTCACATCAGAAAATACCATAGAAAACCTGCAAAAGAAAAAGTTATAATCTGCAAATAAAAAAAAGAAGAGTTAGAGCATGATCTCTCAAAAGAAGCACAACATTAATATACTTGGATAAGCTATTACCTTAAAGTGTCATCAGAGAAGAAGAGCAATAGATATGGCTGAAAAGGTCATAATTGATTAACAGGTTCACAACTTGGTGCAACCATCACGATTTACAGCCGAAATAATCTCAGGGAGACAAAGACATACCAGAAAACGCAAAGAGACTAATCAGAATCACTAGCAAGATATAGAAGGGTATTGAGAGATTATGTGACTTTCAAATTCAACCTTCGAAAGGTAGGAGGCTAGGGTTTCGATCTGCACAATTATCAAGAGATTAGGACAATTATAGGGCTGGACCTTCAGAGGAGTGCGAGGGCCAAGGGCCTGAAATGGTGATGACAGCCATGGGCCTAAAGTGGCATGCGCGACAGATTTCGCGAGTCTAGATCGCGACTACGAAATTGAAAAGCTAATTAGACCAAGCAGCTGAGTTGATGAGAAAGTTGAACACCTGAGATGGAGATCATCGTTAAAGAGCGCGGAGATTGAGATCTTCACCATCCAACCAGCTTTGATTCTCAAATACAGAACCTCCCTCCCATCTTATATGGATCTGCGAAGACCTTCAATCTCTCAACTCCTTCATTGATATCGATTTTCTAATGATTTTGTAGAGAGTTTCATGAGGGTGTTTTAGGGAGCTCAGTAGGGTTTCAAGGAGGGAGAGATAAGGTTTTCAGAGACGGGGGAAATATGAAATTTGTTCTAGCGTGAATTCACTTAAAGCGGCCTTTTTTAAAAAACAAGCGTCGTCTTTTAAAAATAAGCAAGTGGCCTTTTTTTGTAAATAAAAACCGTCGTATTTGCCTACAATTAATGACGGTTTAACAAAAACGTTGTCCTTACCTATAAACACGACGACCCTTTTTAAAAAAAAACCGTCATCTTTACTTCAGAATAGACGACCTTTTTATAAAAAAAAAAACCGTCATCTTTATATATAATACACGACCCTTTTAAAAAAAAAACCGTCATCTTTACTTCATAATAGACGACCCTTTTTAAAACAAAACCGTCATCTTTACATATAATAGACGACCCTTTTTTTAAAAAAAACCGTCATCTTTACTTCATAATAGACGACCCTTTTTTTATATAAAAAAAAACGGTCATCTTTACATATAATAGACAACCCTTTTTAAAAAAACTGTCATCTTTACATATAATAGATGACAGTTGCTTTAAAAAAAACCGTCATCTTTACATATAATAGACGACAGTTCTTCAAAACAACCATGTCTTTACCAAAAAAAGGACACTTGATTTTTAAAAGACGACGCTTGTCACTAACAAGCGACGTCTTTTAAAAATCAGTGGCCTTTTTTTTTGTTCAGCGTGTTTTAAAAGACGATGCTTGTTAGTGACAAGCGTCGTCTTTTGAAAATCAATCTAACGCTAGTAGTGTATAAGATGATATATCATGACGGTTTTAAAAACACCATCGTCTTTTAAAAACATAACGCCGGTTTTAAGATGCACACCGTCGTCTATTTTGTGTCGTGGTTTAACTATTTTGTAATAGTATTTTGGATGGAGTTGACGGCAAGCGGGGCAAAGTGGGTCATCAAACCTCGGTCAAGGATGAACGTGGGCCATTTTGAGTTGGAGGCAAAGTAGGATTTGATACCAAAGTTTCAAGGGGCCTTGGTGTAATTAAGCCTATATGGTATGACCAATATACTACCAACACGTTGCACTAATACAAGCATATATTAGGGACAACATTGTAACATCCGAGGATCATATAACCATGGATAACTAATAAAGCATGTCTTTTTGAGTTATAAGAACACAACTAGACAAAGGCAAAATAAGCGAAGAGATATAGTATTAGAGCATTATGATCAATTCATAATTGTAATATCATTTTGTACCCCTCTAGCTTCTGATTTGGGTTTGTTATTGAGTTAAACTTTGTGCTTTAATCCCTTTTCTGTTTGTCATTCAGTTCATTGGGCCTTAGGTAGCAATGGTGGCTTTGGATAGAAAAGATGCAAAATGGTGCAAAATGAGCAGACTGAGTTAGCATTTTTTTCGGCCTTAACTTCTCCTCCCAACTTGTATTGGCCCAAATAATATGTGGTTGGAAAAAGGAGATTCTGACTGCAAGATGGTTTGCTCAAAACGTATCATTGATGAAGCCAAGCCCAATCTGTGGGCCCATCAAAATGCACACCATGCTCAGGATTGCAGCTGCCAGCTGTTGAGCCTTGTCACCTTCTTTAAGCCATGTGCCTCACCCCAACTGTAACTGACTTTGGACCCCAAAGAAGTATGGGATGGAGGTGCAGCAGCAAAAGAAGTATGGGGATGAAATTGATTCCAACCACACTAACATAGATAAGATGAATGAGAGTTATGGATTGTATTAAATGAGGAATGATGGGTTTGGAGTTCATCATGATGTTCCTCCTTCTTAGCCCTATAAATAGAGAAGTCTTCAAGCTACAAAATTCACTCCAGCCATCCTCCACTCTTCCATCATTCCATCAACACATCCAAAAATCATCCTCATACACTCCCATCAACCCCATACACTCCAGCAATCAACCCAATACTCTAAACTGCCCCAAATCACCAAACAGCTCCAGAAAACCTCGCTTCCATTTCCCTACGAATTTCCTCTTTCTTAGTCATCACCACTCACCCAAACTCATCCCAAATCACCTACTAGCTGTCATACATCATTCTAGAAGTGGGGGAAGCTCTTGGAGAAGCATTAGACGTGGAGAAGCACTTGAAGAAGTCTTGGACACCACAAGAACTTCATAAAAGGAGTTTTCTACTCTTATTGCATTCCTTATGTTTTCTCATTTCTATCTAAGTTTCT
Organism: Prunus yedoensis; assembly: GCA_005406145.1. Lineage (NCBI taxonomy): Eukaryota > Viridiplantae > Streptophyta > Magnoliopsida > Rosales > Rosaceae > Prunus > Prunus yedoensis. The sequence continues at coordinate 5,247 of BJCG01003638.1, forward strand.
TTTCGGTTATGAGTAGCTAATTTCATAACTAGGGCTTTGATGTAACCTAACATGAATATTCTGGGTTTATAAGTTTGAAGTTTGGAGTTTCAAGTTGGATTCATGATTCATGTTCTTATTCATTATGCTTATCAGTTAATATGCTTGTTTGAATGATTGATCACCATTAGAAGTTGTATGGTTTGAATTAAGAGTAGACACCATGCTTTAATTCGAATTGAACTATGAATAGGAAGAGTATGTATGGACATTCGACAACAGGGATTAGATACATGCTTGGTTGTTTAAATTGTTCTTCTATGTTTAATGGGTTCCTAATGCTTAATTTTAGGTTAGATAACAGATGATCAAATTAGGGAATTAGGAACACAAGGTTAGAACCAGACACCATGGCCTAATCATACTTCAACTAGAATCAATCTTTGAATATGAATTAGACTTGTTAATTGACAACTTATAGTCCAGAATTGAATTGTTGTGGTGATTCGAATGCTCTAATCTCCAAATCTGTTTTCCAGCTCTTAAAACCACTCTTTGTTACACTTACTTGCTTTGCTTTTGTTTGCAATTTCAGTTTGCTTCTTTTGTTCAACAATCACAATCACTCTTGCTTTAATTTCTGTTTTAGACATAACCTCCCACTACTACAAAAATGGAAAAAGACGACCAGAAAAAAGACGACGGTATAAGATAAAACCGTCGTTGTATTTAAACAGACGACGGTATAAAAAAAAACCCGTCGTGGATAAGTTCCTTACTGTTGAATATTTTTAAAAGACGACGCATACAAATAAAAAAGCGTCGTTTTTAAAAAAGGATTTCTTCAGAGATAAAATCTGACCAAAAAACAACGACAACAGGTATGAATCCACCGACGTAGAAAATAAAGACGACAGTTCACCAAAAAACCTGCCGTGTTAACTCCTAACTAAACACGACCAACTGTTCTTAATCCGCGTCGTATAATATAATGGAATCCACGTCTGTGTACTACGACGGTGCATTCTCTGTAAACCGCCGACTTATTATTTTGGAGTATACTACGACGGTACCTACAACACTATTGTCGTTTTTATTTACCACGTCCTAAGTTCAAATTACCGTCGTATTTGTTTAGTTTATACGTCTGCCTTCTCTGTAAACCGCCGTCTTATTTTTATAGCTTTTTAAAATTAATTAATTTTTCTTTATTTGGTAATATCTTTCTTAACACAAAACAAAATTTAATTCTCAATCCTCAACAACATTTTCATCTTAAAAGGCAAAATCTCTCTTCGTGTTAAATATTGATCAATATTTACACAATATATGTACACAAATTTGGCAAATACATCGTGGTTTCTTTTCTGCCTTCACCCTCAGCTTGTTTCAACTGTTCTTTCTTCCTCTCATATGCAAGATGGGCCCTCTCCTTCCTCTTGTTCTCAAGCTCCTGCACAGCCACAGATAAATATCTAATAATTTCAGAAAATCAAAATCAACAAAGTATGAAAAGCTCACTCCTCGATTCCCATTTTCATCAAAATCAACTGTTTCTTCAAAACTCCTGTGTAGCAAGGGTGGAACCAGACTTAGAACCTGTTGTGGGTTGTGCCCTCGTATGCCTTCAAACGGGCAAGTGCGGCTGCAAACCCATGCAGGTTCTAAGGCTGGTTCCACCCTTGCTACACAGGAGGATGTAGCAAACCCATGGGAAGTGAGGAATCATTCTGCAAACCCATTTGCTTTCAGAAAGACAATTTCTTGTGAGGGTTAAAAAACGCGTGAAAAAATGCTATTTAAACAAAATAACCGTAAATATCCACGTCGGTTATAATATAAATACCGACGTCATATTTGAATAATCAACATCATAACTATATCGGAAATCCAAAAGTCATTTGGTGCGTATTAAAAAGATAACTACATCGGAAATCCAAAAGTCATTTGGCGCGTATTAAAAAGAGAACGGCGTCGTTTTCAGAACCGCAAAGTAACCACGTCGGTTTATTAAAATACACAGTCGTTGAAATTACAAGTACAACGTCAGTTTAGAGAAAAACAGCGCCGTCATAACCACATCGGAATTCCAAAAGTCTTTCTGCAGTTGTGATAACCACGTCATTTATGAATTATCTACCGTTGTTATAACTAAATAATACGGCGGTTTTTTAACAACAACGTCGTTGTATTGAACTCTGGGAAAATATATAAACTTTTCGTCACCTGACCTAATATTTTACGGTTTTCTCTTCCCGATAAAGAATCGTAGTTTCCCCTCTCATTTCCCAAATCACACATTTCGTCACCTGACCTAGCATCATCGTCTGAATCATCGTCTTCATCTCCAAATCACCATTTGGGTCTTCGTCTTCATTGGAAGGAAACATTCTTTGCACGCCGGTGTTATTCAAGGTTTTTTCTCACTCTCTCCCTTTTTTTACTTTTCATTTGCATGCCGTAAGTTGTCTGGAAACAAGATTCTGTCAAATTGAAGAAATTTTCACTGGTTTTGATTAAATACATAAGTAGATACTCTCACGACGCCAAAAGACGACAGTTCTGTCTTGTTTTCGACGATAGAATGGACACACACCACGACGGCCGTAATGCAAACTGCACGCACGGTGGCTAAAAACCGTCATGGTGTGACAATTAATACGTCGGAAACAAGATAAAAATCGTCGTCTAGTGAGAGAAGAACAATCGTTTGGTAATTTTAAACCACGTCGATTATGGTTAATAACCGACGTAGTTTATGCACATTAACGTCATGAAATATATAAAACCGTCGTCTTATTTTCATTCATGATCTAAGAGACTGTTCATAGGACGTCACCTTTTTAGTGCTACCGTCGTTGTTTTGTATTATTACGTCGTTTCTTTTTAATAACCGACGTTGTTTTCCTGGCAGATTAATCAAAAATGGTTTCGGAATCTCAAAACAAGGAAGCTGAAGCGTCAAAGGCCAAAGCAGGTTCAATGGCACAAGGGGATGAACCCAAAACAGGTTCAGTGGAAGTTGAAAAATCAACTCAAAGCAAACCCTCGAAGAGGATGAGATTTTCCTCAACCTCAGAGAAAGACTCGAGCACAACCACATTTGTTGAGGAGCCAAAATCTGGCCGCGGTATCAGCACAATGAGCCGTGTTGTGAAGAGGAAAATTGAGAAGGTTAAGCCTGTGGTTGAGTTCAATAAAGATGGAAAACCACATGGCAAGGCTGCTGTTGAGATGCAGTCTTTCATTGGTGTTTTGGCACGCACAGAGTCCCTCTTGTGGACAAGAAATGGAAACAATTACCCAAGGACGTGAAGGAGCAGATTTGGGAAGCTGTTCAAATGTCCTATGTTATTGGGGATAGTTACAAGAACTTGGTCTTGCAGTCTGCTGCCAAAAAATGGAAGGATTTCAAGTATAACGTAACTAGGCAGTTTATCCTTCCTTACGCACATGACAGGGAGAGGTTAAGAGAAACCCCTGCGCTTTATAAGTTCATAGAGAAATCGCAATGGGATGCCTTCGTAGCTTCAAGGTTAACCCCAGATTTGAGGCTAAGCATGCTGAGCAGAAGAGAGGGGGGAGAAATTGGAGTACAACCATAGGTTGTCTAGAAAAGGGTATGTTGGTTTGACGGACCAATTGGTAGAAACCATGCCCGAAGGTCAAGAAATCGATCGAGCTGTTCTGTGGAAGAAAGCAAGAGAAGATAAAACAGGAAACATCGCTGATCCAAAGGCTGCAGAGAAGGCAAAACTAATCGTAAGTCTCACTAACTCTGTTCTAATTTGAAAAACAGAGTGTTTTATTTTGGTATAGATGTCGTTTATCTTTACATAAGCGACGTTATAAAATGAACACCACGACGGGCTTAATTTACGGACGTTTAAAAATGAATAGGACGTTGGTTTTTGAATAAAGTAGACGTCTAGATAGAATTAATACAACGGATTAAATTATTCTATGAACTGCATTTTGTTTTAAGTTTACTCACACACACACTCTCCCTCTCTCTGTCTATTTCACTGAAATTTGTGGTGCACAATTTCTGGAAAAGAATGCATATTTCAATCGAGTTTTTTCACTTCTTCATTAAAACTTACGACGGTTTTTAATAATACCGACGTTATTATAAAATATAACGACGGTAAGATATTACCGACGTTTTAATTTAACTACCACGTCAGTATTTTCTTAAAAACGTCGTTTTAATTTAATTACCACGTCGTTTGCGTTTTATTTAAGAACGTTTTAATTTCTTCTGCTCAATTTTTTGTCATACGACGTTTTTTACTCTTACCGACGTTATAACGTTACACAACGACGGTTAGGTTTTACCGCCGTTTTAAACAAAATATAACGTCTTGGTTTAAAAAAGTCTGTCGTTTTGACTGATTTACCACGACGGTTACTATTTGTATTTAAATTTTTTATTTTGTCATTAACACCCTTTGTTTTCTTGTAACAAGTCAATTAAAATGTTTAACATTCATATAAATAAAATTCACGTAAACAGCAGGGCATTTGGAAAAATCTACACGGCACTCCTGAACAACCAACAAGTGTAGAGTGTGGCTATTACGTGATGCGATTCATGAGAGATATAATTCATGATCCAGACCTAAATTTGAGAAGAAGGTAAAACGCAACATTTTAGATATACTTTCTTTATTTTACTACGTCATATTTTTGTTTAAAACCGTCGTTTGTATCTTTATAACACGTCGGTTTTTTAGTTTATTTTGCAGTTTGACAAGAAAAAAGATAAACTTTAGTATAAACAAGAGGATATTGAGGAAGTTAGGCATGAATGGGCAGAATTCGTGAACAAGCAAATACCGAAGAATAATTGATGTAGATAAATATTTATGAACAATGTTTAGGTTTAATTTAGTTTATTTAAAATTTACATAAATATTTTGTTGTAATCAAGCGAACAAAAATCAAAAAAATTAAATTTTGTTTTAAAACTTGTTTAGTTCCCAAAAACCGACGTTTGATTCTAATTTACACGTCTCATACGTGTAAACAATGGTCGTCTTGCAGTAACTGGAAATATAACATCGACGGTAATTCTTAAAAACAACGTGTAATAGTCATAACAACGACGGTTTATAATTAATTCATCCTGTATAAATGAATTTGTACTCATATACTACGTCCGTTAGTATAACCTTATCGACGTCTTAATATTATACAAAGGCGGATATTCTTAAATATCCGCCTTTGTATATTTAAACAACGTCAGTTATATACACCAAAATGACGTGTAATAGACATAACAACAACGGTTTATAATTAATTCATCCTGTATAAATGAATTTGTATTCATATACTACGTCGTTAGTATAACCTTATCGACGTCGTAATACTATACAAAGGCGGATATTCTTAAATATCCGCCTTTATATATTTAAACAACGTCAGTTATATACACTAAAATGACGTGTAATAGTAATAACAACAACGGTTTATAATTAATTCATCCTGTATAAATAAATTTGTATTCATATACTACGTCGGTTAGTATAACCTTATCGACGTCTTAATACTATACAAAGGCGGATATTCTTAAATATCTGCCTTTATATATTTAAACAACGTCAGTTATATACACTAAAATGACGTGTAATAGTCATAACAACGACGGTTTATAATTAATTCATCCTGTATAAATGAATTTGTATTCATATACTACGTCGGTTCGTATAACCGTATCGACGTCTTAATACTATACAAAGGCGGATATTCTTAATATCCGCCTTTGTATATTCTTAAATATAGTTTCAACGTCGGTTTATTATGTTTAAAGTCGTTGTAAAGGGATACAACGTCGGCTAGGTCATTTTTAATTTAATTTTTATTGACTTTTATATTTTATTTGAATCCATATTAAATTCATAACTAAATCCAAAAATTAAACTGAAAACTACCAAGCATTGGAATATTGTCTCTATCCTAAAGCTTTAAAAATATAATTTTGGAAATATTTTTTTATTGTATTTAATTACTAATATTAATAATATATTCAAAACAAAATCCGAAAAATATACCGGCAAATTCTATGAAATCCATATTTTAGCCTACTATTGTAGAAGGCAATGTTGTAAGGAATCCATAGCAATTTTCGGTTCATTTTTCTCGTACTTGTGTATTTTTTAAAAATTATTTTAAAATTTAGGGTTTAGGGTTTAGGGTTTTTTGAAACGACGCCGGTTTTCTCCCGCTGTTTTTGGTCAACTACATTAACAAAGACTAATTGAATTCGGTTTACGACGTCGGTTATAAAATAGCGACGTCCTTAGTGTTTACAACGTCGGGATTTTATAAAAACCGCCGTTGTAAGTAATTATTAGACGTCAGTGTAAGTGTTGACCGTCGTGGTTGAAAAACGCGGTACTTTAAAATTTTTGACCGCGACCCAAAATTTTCAGAATTTCCCTTTAACCCTCAAATAGTTCATTCTCTCAGCTCTCTCTCAAAGCATTGGGTACGTAGATTCTCCAAGATCTCTCTCAAAGCATTTGGTACGTAGATTCTCCAAGATCTCTCATTGGGTACGTAGATTATCCAAGCTCTCTCTCAAAGCATTGGGTACGTAGATTCTCCAAGCTCTCTCTGAAGCAGTTGTTATATTCTTGCAGCTCTCTCTCAATATCCATGTAAGTACAACCCTAATCTCTTCTTAAATCCATAAATGTTTTCGTTGGTAGCTATATTAGGGTTTTGGTGTTTGCAATCTTGTAATAATTGCTCTCTGTTTGGGTTCTTTTATGTTTGTTTGGCCATGGGTTCTTGGAAAAGGAATGGGGATGGGAGATTTAAGCTGTTTTTTTTTTAACTACGATAACGGTTGAGGATCAAACCGTCGTCCAAATGTTTATTATACGTCGGTGTTCATTTACTCCCGTCGTCTACGTTTTAAGCCGCAACTGGTAGCCTAAAGACGACTGTTTCTCCATTAAACGTCGTCTTTAGGCTACCAGAACACCGTTCAAATTTCTGGGTTTGGGTATCTTAATGACGACGGTGACTATAGATGCCGTCGTCGAATGTATATTAAACGACGATTATTTTTTTAAACCGTCGTCTTTTCCATGTTTTATATTTAATTTTCATTTTGTTCTCTGCTATTTGAATGAGGTAGTGTTTCATTGCTGGTCTTTCCACTTTAATATATATATATTTATATGAATTTGATAGAGTGTGAGATGGATAAGTCATGGATGCATGCGGATAGAAGATCGAAGGCATATGAGTTAGGGGTGGAAGGATTTTTGAATTTTGCGTTAGAAAATCTTGGAAATACAACTGAGATTCGTTGTCCATGTGTTAAATGTGGGAATATTCGATTGTTTGGGGTTGGAATTATAAGGGAACACTTATACTTTAATGGAATTGACCAAAGCTATAAGATTTGGAGATGGCACGGAGAACCTTGGGAATGGACTACCAATGCTAGTAGAAATGTGGAAGAAGATGAGCAAAGTAGGTTCAGTTATGTTTCTGAAGAATTAGGGATGGATGATAATGATTTTGCCAATATTGGATCTGATCCTTATGAGTTTGCCAATGTGATTGGGGATGGCGATGAACCCTTGTACCCTGGTTGCAGTAAGTACACGAAGTTGTCGGCTTTGGTGAAGTTATATAATTTGAAAGCAAAACATGGGATGAGTGATGTTTGCTTTACAGAATTATTGATACTTCAAGGAGAATTTCTTCCAGAAGGAAATACACTACCTTCCTCTATGTACGAGGCAAAAAAGACTTTGTCTGCTTTAGGGATGAGTTATGAGAAAATCCACGCATGTTCCAATGACTGCATTTTGTATCGGAAGGAGTATGAGAATGCAACTAATTGTCCTACTTGTGGTATCTCAAGGTGGAAGGAAACCAAGGATGGGTTCTTGAAAGAGGGTGTGGCAGCGAAGGTGGTGTGGTATTTTCCTCCAATTCCAAGGTTTAAAAGGATGTTTCAATCACATAAGACAGCTAAGAGTTTGACTTGGCATGCTGCAAGAAAATCAGTTGACGGTTATATGTCTCATCCAGCTGATTCCACGTCTTGGAAACTTGTTGATGAAAAATGGCCCGACTTTGGTAATGAGCCAAGAAACTTGAGATTGGCTCTCTCATCTGATGGATTCAATCCCCACAGTTCTTTAAGTAGCAGATACAGTTGTTGCCAGTTATGTTAGTTACATATAATCTCCAACCATGGCTATGCATGAAGCGGAAGTTCATGATGTTGACTATACTGATTTCCGGTCCTAAACAGCCCGGAAATGATATAGACGTCTACTTAGAGCCTTTGATTGATTATTTGAAATCTCTGTGGGATGGGATTAGAGGAGTGTATGATGCCCACATAGGAGAATACTTTACACTCAGAGCTGCATTACTGTGGACAATTAATGATTTTCCCGCTTATGGAAACTTATCTGGTTGTGTTGTTAAATGATATAAAGCTTGTCCAATATGCGGCGATGATACACCTAGTCACAGGTTGAAAAATGGCCCACAAAATTTGTTACATTGGGCATAGAAAGTGGTTACCAATCAATCATCCATATAGGAGGCAAAGTGCAGCTTTTAATGGGAAACCTGAATATGGCATGCCCCCCGAGCCATTAACAGGAGAAGAAGTGCTGCATATGGTTGAAGATATTAAGTACATATGGGGCTCGAAAATGGGGGAAGTGTTGGTGAGAATGATGGTGACAGAGTTTGTTGGAAGAAGAAATCAAAATTCTTTGATCTCGAGTATTGGAAATACCTCCCTGTGAGGCATGCCTTAGATATTATGCACATTGAGAAGAATGTTTGCGATAGTATCATTGGTACATTGCTAGAGATCCCTGGAAAAAATAAAGATGGGATTGCTGCTCGGTTAGACTTATTGAACATGGGGGTAAAAATTGATTTGCAACCCGAGTATGGAGAAGACGTACTCACTTGCCTCCAGGGCCTTGGAATTTGTCAAGAGCAAAGAAGAGAGCGGTTTGCAATTCTTTTTATGGTATGAAGGTTCCTGAAGGTTATTCTTCAAATATAAAAAATCTTGTATCTTTAAAAGATTCAAGACTTCTTGGCCTTAAATCTCATGATTGTCATACCTTGATGCAACAATTGCTCCCTGTGGCAATTCGTTCTGTTTTGGAGAAGCCTGCAAGGTATGCAATAACTCGATTATGCTTCTTCTTCAATGCTATATGTGCAAAGACGGTAGATGTTTCCAAGCTAGATAAGTTGGAAGAAGATGTAGTAGTTACTTTGTGTTTGCTTGAGAAGTACTTTCCCCCTTCATTCTTTGATATCATGGTTCATCTAGTAGTACATCTTGTCAGAGAAGTTCGTCTATGTGGGCCAGTATATTTTAGATGGATGTATCCGTTTGAAAGATATATGAAAGTGCTAAAGGGGTATGTTCAGAATCGTACTCGTCCCGAAGGTTGCATTGCTGAGCGGTATATAGCTGAAGAAGCTGTAGAGTTTTGTACCGAGCATTTATCTGATGTTAGCACAGTTGGAGTGCTTCAAGCCAGAATATGGAGTTTCAAAGCCATTATCAGGTTGCACAGTGAGCTTAGTTGATATGGACTTGTTGAACCAGGCACATCTATATGTCTTGGAGAATACGGAGGAAGTCCTACCTTATATCGAGTACGTATGAGTTTTAATTTTTCATATATATTTAGCCATTTTAAATATTATTACTCCTTATATTTATCTTATATATAAGGGACCGTAATGCGTGTTTTTTCATGTCAATTGTAGGGAACATATGATCCACATCAAGACCACTTATCCGAAATTTAGAAAGAGAACAAAGTGGCTACAGATAAGCACAATAGCACTTTCATTCAATGGCTACGTGTTAAGGTATATATGTTATTGAATGACATATTCAACTTATTTTAATTTTCTTTCTTTCTATATATATGTTAGATTGAATTAATATATATGTTTAATTTGTAGGTTCAAAGTGAATTTAATGGGGAAGATTATAATGGCATATCAGAAAATTTGAGGTGGTTAGCAGCTGGTCCAAGCATGGTAGTGCCAACATATAGGAGCTATCTTATTAATGGTGTCAAATTTAGCACCAAGGCACAAGATGATGTGCGAACTGTCCAAAATAGTGGAGTTTATTTACTTGCACATACTATGCAAGTTGCTAGTGCCAAGGATAAAAACCCTATTGTCTCCAATATGGGTTTTTATGGGGTTATTCAAGAAATTTATGATCTTGACTACCAAAAGTTTAGAATCCCAATCTTGAGGTGTGATTGGATAGATAACACTTCGGGCCTTGTAGTCGACGAACTTGGATTTACCCTTGTAGATCTGAGTAAAATTGGACATAGGAATGACCAATTTGTTATGGCTTCTCAAGTCAAACAAGTATTTTATGTTGACGACCCAATGCATCGTGGTTGGTCGGTAGTGTTATCAATGCCTAATAGAGAATATAATGATGTTATTGGTGATGATGTGCTAGGTGATATTAGAATTGAGTGTGAGCCATTTTCTAGAGGGATACCAAATGTTGACACATTTGATGACCTAGTGGGTGAGTTTGGGAGTGAGAATATTAGAGATGGGTGTGAAGATATATGGATTGATTGATTGTTGTAATGTATGACATTAGTTATGCAGTTAATTGTATGACATTAATTCATAGCTCTGTATATCATTTAATTCCGATCACATTTTCATTATGCAAGCTTTGGGCACAACAAATCAAAAATTAAAAAATAATCGGTTAAAGCTGAAAATACAACGGTCAAGTTACAAAAATCGCAAAACGAGACGTCTTAAAACAACCAACGTCGGGTTTTCAGAACCGACGTGGAATGACAACGCAAAAATGAAATAAAAACCCGCCATTTGAAAAAGAAAACACGTCGGTTAATTATAATTCATTTCAAAACGGTTAATATTGTTGTTTTTTACGTCAGTTCAAGTAAATATATGCCATGTTATATGTTTTAGACGTCCGTTTTTTTATTTACTGAACGTAGTATTTATTAACCACAGCGGTTTCTAAGTTTGACACGTCAGTTTTGTTTGATTTAGAGACGTTGATAAAACTATTTACATCGGTTTTGTAGTTGTTTTTGACATTTAAAATTATTTAAACGTCTGTTTTTTACTAAAACCGTCGTCTATTATAGTCGAAAGGTCTCTTTTTATGCTTTTATTTATCAAATCGACGTCGGTTTTAGTTTTTTTATGACGTGTAATATATTAACCACGTCGTTTTTTTTGTGTTCACAGCCGTCAAATAATTTTCAACGTCTGTGGTGATATAAAGGGTCGTGATTATTATTGTTTTTACGTCAGTTGAAGTAAATATATGTCATGTTATATGTTTTAGACGTCCGTTTTTTTGTTTAGTGAACGTAGTATTTATTAACCACGGCGGTTTCTAAGTTTGACACGTCGGTTTTGTTTGATTTAGAGATGTTGATAAAACTATTTACGTCGGTTTTATAGTTGTTTTTGACATTTAAAATTATTTAAACGTCTGTGTTTTACTAAAACCGTCGTCTATTATCGTCGAAAGGTCTCTTTTTATGCTTTTATGTACCAAATCGACGTCGGTTTTAGTTTTTTTATGACGTGTAATATATTAACCACGCCGTTTGTTTTGTGTTCAAGCCGTTAAAATCATTTTCAACGTCTGTGGTGATATAAAGGGTCGTGGTTATTATTGTTTTTACGTCAGTTCAAGTAAATATATGCCATGTTATATGTTTTAGACGTCAGTTTTTTCATTTAGTGAACGTAGTATTATTAACCACGACGGTTTCTAAGTTTTACACGTCAGTTTTGGTTTATTTAGAGACGTTGATAAGCATATTTACGTCGGTTTTGTAGTTGTTTTTGACATTTAACATTATTTAAACGTCTGTGTTTTACTAAAATCGTCGTCTATTATAGTCGAAAGATCTCTTTTAATGCTTTTATGTATGAAATCTACGTCGGTTTTAGTGTTTTACTGACGTGTACTATATTAACCACGTCGTTTGTTTTGTGTTCAAGCCGTCAAAATAATTTTCTACGTCTGTGGTGACCGAAAGGTCGTGGTTATTGTTGTTTTTACGCCAGTTCAAGTAAATATATGCCATGTTATATGTTTTAGACGTCAGTTTTTTTCATTTAGTGAACGTAATATTTATTCACCACGACGGTTTCTAAGTTTTACACATTGGTTTTGTTTGATTTAGAGACGTTGATAAGCATACTTACGTCGGTTTTGTAGTTGTTTTTGACATTTAACATTATTTAAACGTCTGTGTTTTACTAAAATCGTCGTCTATTATAGTCGAAAGGTCTCTTTTAAGCTTTATGTATGAAATCTACGTCGGTTTTAGTGGTTTACTGACGTGTACTATATTAACCACGTCGGTTATTTGCCGTCGTTATTTCATGTATGAAAAGACGGCGGTCGATTTCTCGTCGGTTGTAAACCATGATACACGACGGTGGATTACCATCGTTTATTTCGTTTTTTGTAGTAGTGTCCTACTTTCTTGAATTTGGTAATCTAAGTACATAACTAATTTTAACTTCTCAGTACTCGTGGGTACGACCTCGTACTTGTCTTGCTATACTACTAATTGCCTGGTACAATTGTGAGTTAACATAGTATTAACACATTAGAGTGGAAATGTACACGTGAGTGAACTCTAACTAGATCCTAATTCCTATAATATAAGAATAAACTCTAGAAAGTCGTTCTAGATAATCTTTGACGTGGTAACACTAAATGGTTCACGACCAAAAGCAGGACATATCGATGCAACAGAAGTTGATATGTCAATACCTTTTTGGATGAAAAGTAAATCTCCTTTATAGGAGTAGTTCCGACCATGAAAGATCAATGCTCTTAAAAGAAGAGAATACTCATGGGGCAATAGCTCAAGCCAACGAAGTTGATGTAGCATAGATCACAAAAGCCTAGAAATATCGGTCGGCTATGGCTTGATAAGCGTATTAAGTGCAAACACATTATGTGGCTAATTGGCTTTACGTGCAAGTGGGAGACTATTAGATATATTCCCTAGAAGCCAATATAAAAGTGGAAATTGTTTAAGGATATAATATATTTAATACAATCAAAGGGTGTGAATGTTACTTTAAGATACATAATGTACACAAAGTAACAAGTCCATGGATAAGGGTATAAATGAAAAGAAGTTTAAAGATCACGAGAAATTTCCATCATAGGAATATCGTATTCTAAAAGGTTCCTGGTCATAGGATCACCAATTGGACAATGGTGAACCACAAAGACTCGTACATACTATGTCTGCTCAATCGGGAGGATGACTAGAGTCTCAAATCATTCGTGCAAAGACACTGAGACATGTGTGTAGGTGCTCTATAAAGATGGAGTTCACTAAATGAGATCAACTCAAGAATTCTTGTATGGAAGTCTTACTCACCAGTGTCAAACAAAAAATTCTAAGTTGTGATAATGCAAGATAGTCCTCAAACCTGAGACATCACAGTTGTCTTGTTTATGAGTTGTTTATTTTTTAGAACACTATACGGTCGTATCAAAACGATGTGACTTAAAGGTGTTCATCAGGATACTCAGCATATGCACAGAGGCATGTGATGTTAGAAATGTGCCCTAAGAGCCAATACATTTGATGTAATCTCCTTAGAATACATTTCGTATATGATATATAAAGGGCAAACTTATTTTATTATCTTTTACATCGTGTAAAGAAACAATGTCCAGGGTATGCTAAATAAGAGATAAAGTAATCTAAAGAAGATTAGATTCATGAGACCTTTAATCTCTAATTGTAATATCCCAAAATGTTCCTAATCATAGGTTATCAAATGGGCATTGATAAACCGTCAAGATTAGCACATATTATGTATGCTCAATTGGGAGGATGGTTAGTCTCAAACCATTTGTGTAGTTGACACTAATACAAGTATGTGGGTGCTCATTAGTGAATGAGTACACTGAACGCGATCAACCGTAGTTCTCGTATGGAGTATTTATCTACATGTCAAACGAGAACTCATAGTTGCAATAATGCAAATTAGTCCTTAGACCTGAGGCATCATGGTTGTCCTGTGATGCGTTATTGATCTTTGATAGCTCTTAAAGGCAGGCCGTAAAAAATTTCTCTTAAGTGTTGTTGGGATCTCTTAATTCATCATAGGGGCATGTGAATGTACAATAAGGAATCTCTACTTTCGATAAAGAAGGAGAATGTTTCAAGATGTGATTCAGTAAATCTTTTGCCAAAGTATTTTGAGCTTGATTTAGAAAGTTGTTCTTAATCATGTTCTTTTGAATCACATGAGGTTGTAAATCATATTAGGGGTTTGACATAATCAATCCGTACCCTAATAATATGATTTGAAACATTGTATAAGAGAAAGACCGTATTGCATTGCAATTCCAACTGAATAGGTTCTTCATCTATTCTGGTTAGCTTGGGTAGCCTTGATATATTGCTAGATGTCACTCTTGGCTTGTGGAAGTCCTAGGATTGATTGTGATCGATCCAAATAAAGGAAGAATTAAAAAGGGGTTTTAATTCCAGTTGGTTAGAAAGAGTTCTTATATTTTCCCACTGCCTTGCTAATTAGAATCTAATGGATCGCACACCTTAAATGGTTAACTTTGAGTAATACAAATGAGAATGAGGAAATCAATTTGATTGATTTGATGTTGATGATTTACTACGTGTAAAAACGTATTTGGACCTCGGTAATAGTTAACGGGAAGCCCAAATGGTTGGGTATCAAGCCCAAGGGCTTAAGACAACAAAATATTATGGTTTAAGTGTCATAAGGCCCAATTTTGGAAGCCCAATGGGGTTTGGCCGAAAATGCTTAAGTGAATGTGTGTGGGAATTGTTTCCATAAGCTCATTTAACACACAAACACAATCCAACATCAACAAAATGGGTTTGGGAGATCAAAGAGAGATAAAAGAGAGTTTTCAAGAGTGAAAGACTTTCATCTTTCAAAGTGGTTTAGATTGAAACCAATCTTGAGAATTTTGCACTAGCATCCAAGTATTCTCAAGATACTTCTTCTCATCTCAAGGTTCCATTGGTGTGGAGACTTAGAGGCCATATACTTTTGTGGCTCACATGGAGGAGAAAGATCAAGGAGCAAAGATCAAAGATCAAAGAGGAGATCAACAAAGAGGAAATCATCAAGAGAAGACCATACACAAATTGGTTCATATAATTGCTTCAAGGGTAATTAGATCTTATCCTTTCTCTTGAATTTTCATTTATGAAAAACATATCAATGTTCATGGCTTAAGATACTTGGAAGAAGTTTTGTTTTTGAATTTAAACAACCACCATAGACTTCCGCTGCGATTAATTTGATTAAATGCATGTTTAATATTCAAATGAACTTTGGAAAAATGTTTTGGAAATTCCTACATGTGAATGTACAACAAGGAATCTCTACTCTTAGTAGGAAGAGAGAATACTTTAAAGATATAATTCGTTGAATCTTTGGCCAAAGTATAGGATCGGAATTGAAACAAGAATGTTTGCAATTGCATCCAAGTGAATCATATAACCTGGAGATGTCATGTTAGAGATTTGACATGAGTTAACCATATCCTAACAACACGACATATAGTATTGGTGTTAGAGAATGACTGAATTGCATTGTAATCACAAACTGACGAGGTTCTCTAAATGAATTATATTTAGCTTGGTAGCCATGACATACTGTAAAGAACTAATTACAATTAGCCTTCGCCAATAGAGAGAATTGTATAAAGGAAAACAATTCACATTTGGTTTAGAAGAATCATTTTTACCCAAGGCCTCGCTAATTAGAACCTATATAAGATCGCATACTGAAAAGGTATGGATCGAGAATTAAAAAGAGAAGAAATGATTTTGTGGCTTGGCCAAAGTCAAAGTCAAAGTCAAAGGTCAAACAATTGACCTGAGTCTTGACACTGTCAACATAAGGTTGACTAGTACCAATGCTTATTACGCAAGTTAGTTACTTAATTTGTTAAGTTATTAAATTAATTAAACTAATTAGATTAGCTTAATGAATTAATTGAAGTTATGAAACTTTAGTTTCAATCCTACATGACTTAAATATTTATAGAAATGGACCATATAGACAGAGGCAAAGTGTGAAACATTATGAGATTAATTTGGTATACCAATGTAGCCTAAAAATAGGACAAGAATTGGGGGATACGGAACACATGGGTTTTATGCCCACGTGTCACATAGTGTGACACAAATAAGACTATAAGTAGAATGCCATAGCTCCACGCCTCGTTAGGGTTTTCAAGTTAAACATTTAGGAAGAGAGGAAACATCAAGCCTCCCTCCCTAGTCTCCCTTGGCCAGCAAACTTGGAGAGAATAGGCTAGCACCCATCTTCTCTTCAAGTTTCCTTATTCGCCTATTCTCCTCCATCCTTGGTAAAGATTCTTTAGGGAGGTACAACTCTATTGTGTCTATTTGGAGAGCAAAGTGGAGAATCAACATTAAAGGGACCAAACCCTTTACTTGACACCATCCTTGGTTTCAAGATTCGGTTCAAGGGTATGTATTCTTTCTACCATATCTCTTCCATACTTGATTTTAGTGTCAATGGTGCAAGTTTTGATAAGTGTAGAAAGATTGGTACCTAAAATGAGACTTGTATGAATCTCTAGCTTTTATTCTTGCTTCCACTTCATTATGTTCACATATTAGATATGCATGTGCAAGATGAATTGTTTTCTCATAATTTCATGGGATTTTAGAAATCCCTACACCATAAATTCCCTTCATGGGCCTCACCTCACTCCACTTTATTTCAGACTACTCCTTCCTACTAGGGGTGGGCACGGTCCGATTTGGACCGGTTTTTAGTCAATATTAGAACCGAAACCGTACTGTACATGCGGTTCGGTCCGGTCCGATTTAATAAAAATTTAGTTGTTGAACCGAACCAATCCGGACCAGTTCAAATCCGGTTCGGTTCCGGTTTTCCAGGTTTGGACCGTCAGACAATCCCAGCTCTTTATTTTTTTTTCCCAGATCTACAATCCCAACTCTATTTTTGTTTTTGGATTTTTCCCAGATCTGCAATCCCAGCTTTGCTTTTGTTTTTTTTTATTTTTCCCAAATCTACATTAGATCTACAATCTCGCTGTTTAATGAAACCACCCCAAGATCTACAAGATGCTGTCTTGGCAGCGTGCTCAGAGAAGGAGAGAGACTCTAGGGAGAGAGCTGAGCTATGCTGGCTCGTGCAGGTAGCTGGGCTCGGATGCATGCGGGGACTGGAGCTAGTGGAATGCGATGGAGGTACAGGGGATGTGCTGCGGCAGCAAGAGGGGGTGAGGAAAATACAAGGTCGGCATAACAGAGGAGAGAAAAAAGAAGAAGAAACAAAGGAGAAGAAAGAGTCGGCAGTACAGAGGAGAGAAAAAGAAGAAGAAAGAAAAAAAAAGAGAAGAAAAGTCGCAACCATGGGAGAGAAAAGAAGAAGAAAAAAGAAAGGAAAAAAAGAAGAAGAAAAGTGGGCAGCAGAGAGAGAGGAGAGAAAAGAAGAAGAAGAAGAAGAAAGGAAAAAAAAAGAGAGAAGAAAAGTCGCAGCCAGGGGAGAGAAAGAAGAAGAAAAAGAAAGGAAAAAAGAAGAAGAAAAGTGGGCAGCAGAGAGAGAGGAGAGAAAAGAAGAAAAAGAAGAAGAAAGGAAAAAAAAAAATTCAAAGAGGAGAAGTCTGGCAGAGTAGAGAAGAAGAAGAATAAGAAGAAAAAAAACCTTTCGGAAGAGTGATGATGGAGGGGACGGCTAGGGTATGAGAAATTGTTGAGGGAGAGTGGTAAAAATGAATATATAGAGTTGGGCTTGGTTAAGAAATACAGTTGGGCCTGGTGAGATGGTTAAAAAATGGAGTTGGGCTTATCTATTTATTTTCATCTTTGAAGTTGGGCTTGGTGTGGAGAGGTTTAAAAATATATAATTATATATTTAAATTATATATATTTTAATCTGACCGGTCCGGTTTTGAAGATATGGAACCGGAACCAGAACCGGTCCCAACCGGTCCGGTTCGGTTTTTGACTGGATGTTGACTTTTTGGTCAACTCGGTTTTTTTCCGGTTTTTTTCGGTGCGGTTCGGCTCGGATTTCCGGTTTGCCGGTTTGAATGCCCACCCCTACTTCCTACAGCCAACTTCGCACTTTTGGGTGCGCATGCTTTCTGCACCTTGGGTCATATGTCAGCTACAAAATCCAACCTCGCTCCACTGAATGTGTTTTCATAGGTTGTAGTCCACATCACATAGGTTATCGTTGTCTTGATCCATTCTCTCAACGGTTTTACATATCACGCCACGTTTTTTTAATGAATATGTTTTTCTTTTTGTTAGCAAACAAGTATCTTCTCTAGCACCTTCTCTTGCCCAATTGGAGCCGCATTGTCTCTCTTCACCAAAATAACCCCTTGTAGCCCAAACTCCACCACCGCTTGCCTTTCCAACACTTGACCCAGCGCCACCCAACCAGCCACCTCGGCTCCTTCCCCACCACCAGCACTAGTGCCCCCTCATCCGATGACCACTTGCTCACGTGCTAGTCTTTGCCAACCCAAGCTTCGCATTGATGGCACTGTTCGTTAGCCTCTCTCTCAAGCATATGCCACTGTTCTCTCCCAATCCAATGAGCCCACTCATTTCACCGAAGTGGCCAAATATCTGGAGTGGCATACCGCCATGCCTAAAGAATTCAATGCCCTTGTTAAGAATCACACGTGGCTTTTGGTTCCTCCTTCGCCCTCTCACAACATCGTCAACTGCAAATGGGTTTTTCGAATTAAGCACCACTCTGATGGCTCCTTTGAACGCTACAAAGCCCGCCTTGTTGCTAAAGACTTTCATAAGCAACCCAGACTTGACTATGAGGAGACTTTCAATCATGTTGTTAAACCCACCACCATTCACTGATCGGTTCATAATTGTATATCATTTCGTACCCTTCTAGCTTATGATTTGGTTATGTTTTTGAGTTAAACTTGTGCTTTTAATCCTTTTTGTGTTATGTTTCAGTTCATTGAGCTTTAGGTAACAATGAGGACTTTGGATAGGAAATGATGCAATCCATGCATGTTAAGGCCTTATTTGGGTGAATGGAAGAAGAGCTTAAAGACAAACTCATTTTGGCTACAACTCCTTGCCAGCCCAGTTTCGTAGGTTAACTTCTTGGCCTTGGATGAGCATGTTATGGGGCTCGAATGAGGTGAAGATCTTCATGAAACTTGTTCCAATGGGTGTCTACTACAACATATCCAAATTTCAGCCCAATTGGACATTTGTGGAGTGCTTAGCCCGTCCAACACTCAACCTTGCTCAGGAGGATTTGCAGCTGCCAGCTTTTTGCCATGTGCCTCTTTTTAGCCATGTGCCTCACCCTAGCTATATCTGAATTTGTACTCAACATAATGAGTGAAGTGGGGAGGCATTACAGCTATTAAAGAGAAAGCAAGAGCATATTTGTGAAGACAAAAATACATCATGGCAAAGGGGACAAGGAGGAGACAAAGGTTAAAGTGCCATGGTGGAAAGGAGAGAGAGAAGAAGGAGGAATGATGAGAGGCATTTTGCTTCAGCCTTTGAACATGGGAATTGAATTGGCAGATCACTTTGGAGCTGGAGATCAGCTTTTGAGCTACTAAAGAGAAGCATGTGCATGCATGTGAAGCAAAAGAAAGAAATGAAATGAAGTCAATTCCAGTTCCTGTTTCGGCAGCCACCTTGCAGTAGCCAAAACGTACACTTCTACTGCTCCGATGGGAATACTTTCTTCATAGAGGTTGTTCCAATGGGTGTCTAGTATAACATATCCAAATTTTAGCCCCATTGGATACGTGTTGAAACCTGTGGCCTTCCTACACCAAGTCTGGGTCAGAAGAATCGTTTTTCAGCAAGCAAAAGGCAACCACATGGGTTGGCAGCAAAAGGCAGCCACAACACCTTTGAACCCATGTGAAGAAAGCTTGGAGTGCAGCAAAAGAAGTATGGGATGGAATTGTTTCCAACCACACTAACATAGACAAGATGAGGTGGGAGTTATGGGTTGTATTAAATGAGGAATGGTGGTGTTGGATTTCATCATGATGTTCCTCCCTCTTAGCCCTATAAATAGAGAAGCCTTCAAGCTTCAAAATCACACCCAAGGGGGGGAGCTCTCAAACACTTCTCTAGAGCTCCCTTCCCTTCTCTCCCTCAAATTCTCTTAGTTTCCTTTCAAGTTGTCAATTGTTGTAACAAATGATTTTACTAAATTTTCCTTCAAGTTTTCTTAGTTCTACTTTCATTTTATTTGTAATGTACATTCTTTCTTAAGTATTCAAGTTTAATTAGTTTCCAAGTTTCAATTATGGTTTTTGTTCTTATTCATTATGCTTATAAGTTAGTATGCTAGTTTGAATGATTGATCACCATTTAGGCTTGCATGTTAGCTATCTTGGTTTGAATTAAGAGTATACACCATGCTTTAATTCGAATTGAACTATGAATAGGAAGAGTATGTATGGACATTCGACAACAGGGATTAGATACATGCTTGGTTGTTTAAATTGTTCTTCTATGCTTAATGGGTTCATAATGCTTAATTTTAGGTTAGACAACAAATGATCAAATTAGGGAATTAGGAACACAAGGTTATGACCAAACACCATGGCTTAATCATACTTTAGCTAGAATCAATCCGTTAATCTAATTGAACTTGGGAACTTATTTGCTTGAGTTATTTCCTTTTTATTGTTTTATTTATTTTCTTTTCCATTTTGTTTTTTTGTAGGGAAAATGAATTGAATCATTCAATCACCAATCCTCGTGGGATCGACCTCGCACTTACATATGCTATACTACCAAACGGTTCGTGCACTTGCGAGTATCACAAGTTGAGGATGCAGCTGAATCTATTTTTGATGCAGTGAATCCGACACAACATTCACCCTATTCTCTTTCTTGCTATCACCAACTCTTGGACAGTCGCCAATTGGACATCAAGAATGCTTTCTTAAATGGTGTTCTTCAATAATACCTTTTTATGTCTCAGTCCCTTGGCTTAGTTGATCCCCAACACCCTCACTTCATTTGCAAACATCAAAAGGCCTTATCTAGACTCAAACAAGCCCCCCGTGCATGGTTTAGTCGCTTCAGCGTCTTTCTACTATAATTTGAGTTCACTCAAAGCAAAACAGATTCTGCTCTCTTTATTTATCGCTCTTCATACTATTTATTTATTATTATATGTTGAAAATATTATTCTTACTGGCAGACGTGCTGATTTTATTTCTTCCTTTGATGTCAAGGACTTGGGCTCCATGTGTTACTTTCTTGGCCTTGAAGTTCTTCCACATGATTCCGAACTCCACATCTCTCAAGTCAAATAGACGTTGGATCTTCTTCACCGTAACTCCATGACTGAATGCAAGCCCTCCTCCACTCCACTTGTCGCCAAGTACCACCTCACCACACATGATGGTCCACTTCTCAACAACCCAACAGAATTCCGCCATCTAGTTGGCTCCTTGCAGTACCTCACCTTAACTAGACCCGCCATATTGAATTGGACTATCATTTTGTTCGCAAGAAAGTTTCCCTTGGCAGTCATCGTGTTCAGTTTGATCCCTCCACCGATCAAGTTGCTGACCTCCTCACAAAAGGTCTTCACAAAAGTCGTCATCTCCAGCTCTCTGACAAACTTGTCCGTCGATGCCTGCCGTCCAGTTTGAGGGGGAGTATCACGCAATCAACTCATGGTCGTTAGGCCCTTCCTCCATTACAGGAATCCTTCTTTCATATTCGTGTACGTGTTAATACTGATTTACCTTCCTTGTATTGTTGATTCAGTTTCCTTGTACATCTCTACTAGGGTTTTTAATTGCGTATAAATCTCTCATGTATCACACTTATCAAATCAATCCAAAATACAAAGTTTACAGGATGCATTCAAATTTGTGTCTCCAATGCACACCCATCATTTTACTACACGTAAATAAGCATCAAATATCAATTGTCCCTTGTACATACAATCAACTAAAATCCAATTTATAAATACTACCACAAACGATACATTACACAAATTTAGTTGCAACAAGCTTGAAACTTCTTTTTGGTGCTGCCTCGTTAAGCTAGGATCAGATGCACATGATGATCATCAAGATTCTCCTCTCCTAGTTGTGATAATTATAAACAACAAGACATGAGATGGTTTAAATATTTTACATAAAAAAAAATTTGAATTAGTAGGGAAAACAAAGACATTAGCAGGAAACACTGATTCTATAAATATTTGATGTACATGAGTTTGCATCACATATGGCGATTGGGGATGCCATTTTTTCTGTGACACCCCGAAACTTTGGTCACATGACAACAGTACTTGCCTTGAGAATCCCGAGAATACAATGCCCAATCACCACATCGACATACTCCTAAGTAATGCCAAAGTACGTTAAACCCTTTTGTTTAGTTAAAATGGGTTGGATAAGAACGTTATTGGTAGTGGAAATTAAAACAAAATATTTACATTACATCAACCCCGAAGTTACGAATTTGTTATAGTATGATATTAACCACAAAGGATAATTTAGAAGCAAAAGAGAGTTTGAAACTAACGAGAGATACAATAGAATATACAAGGATTAGATCTTTAGTTACGGTATTACCTCTTTATTACGGACCCGATCCTAATATCATTGTCACGTAAGAAATCATATAAATATGTGAGCCGTTTGGGGAACAATGAAGTAAGCCCTTCTTCCAAATCCTTTGTCTACAAAAAAAAATTGATACGTTAAGATATGTTCTTATATATTTGTATGAAAAAGTTTAGAAAAGTAGTTAGTGTGATGTCATACCGAACTAATTCCTTTTGGGTGACTGATTATGTTTCTTGAGTAATAAAGCACTCCTAGTGCAGTATCCTTATATTTGGGCTTATAAAAGGACTTAAAAGCTGGATCACATGTGGAATTTTCAATCGTTGCTTTAATGTCAATCATCTTGCCGTCGTTGTATGTACCTTGCCAAGCATCCCCTGTCTTACTTTGAAGTTCCCCGATGGCATCAATGGGGAAATAAAATCTCTCATTAGACGACAGGAGTAGAGGATGATACAATAAATCATCCAAATCCACCCTACAAATAAAATCAAATGATTCCATAAAAAAATTATAGAAATGGAAAGAAAAGAGAGAATTTTTTAATTAAATAGTTCCCTTACTGCGTTTTGTCAACCATGTCATAAAAGTGTTTCAGCTCCACACTTGTACTATTATCGCTCCCAAGTATTTTCGTAACCAAAGATCTAATAAATTCTCTCCTATAGGTTAGCAAATTCTCTGTATTGACGTTGATCTTTGCTCGATCATTAACGATGCATATGTCATCAAGTGTCAAACAGCCACGACAAGGAGGATTCACCAATTCACAAAGCCCCTCAATGACGTCCCTTTGAAAAGGATACAATAAAAATGTTTAGAAACATATGTATACATATATATAAATATAGTGAGCTTCCTGATATATATATCGAAAATATATATAAGAAAAAAAGAAGTTAAACTGTATGAAACTCACCGAATAATTTTGCGGTATTTATCCGCGACATATTTACCATCCCATGGTGAAGTCTCACGAAGCATCTCAGCTAAGGTATAGTGGGAATTTGACGGTTCTCTAGCAGCAGGCTCAATTTCTACGGCCGTTTTATCAGCCTGGTTGCTAGAGACTCCTGAAGTAGGAACTTTTGGGCATTGTTTTAAGCGTTCGGGAATATTAACACCTTCCATACTTTCGGAAATTTTACATTGCATTCTTCATTTTCGATGCTTTTGCGTAGATGAACAAAGTAAGAATACCAAGAACTTGACGAGGTTTGACAATAATCACTCAGAAAAAAATTCAATAATATGAAAACAAGCAACTAAGAAGAACAATCAATCACCCACTTTTATAGAACTCCTTGTATGCTCACAAGCTTGCTTTGGCCTCTTTCTAAGCACTCTTACGTAGTTGCGATGGTATTGAGAAAACACGTCGTCTTGTCTAAATATTTAAATATTTTATTTCCAAAGAGACTGAGAGTCCAATGAGAGGGTGATTCTATATCCTTCCTTGCAACAGCATAGGGGAAGAAAAAAATGAAGAAGAAAGACATTTCAGAGACTGTCAAAATAAGGGGAAAAAACAGAAGAAAGAAAGATAGTTTTAGTTAGTTTTTTTTATATATAAGCACTCGTCTAAATTATTTTAAATTAATCCAATTAACGGGAAGAAGGGGATTCAAAAGGGGATGGTCAAATTACCATAACCAACTGCCTTAATTCACATTGTGCAAACAAAATATTTTAGATTTTTTTTGGTCGAACAAAATGTTTTAGTAAATTCCCAAAAGAATAAGTCAATTAATCAGCAAAGAACATACGACAGAGAATTGCACAACGCATCATGGGAACTCCGCCATTAAAAGAATAGGCCGATTCATATAGTCGTGCTAGGTATATATATATATATAGTTAAATAACTAGTATCATCAAGCAACCAATGGAGTTGCACCTTTGAGTGCGTACTTATCTGAGATAGTTACAAGTCGTTTGTTGTTTTTAAATCTCCAACCCATGCCATGTATTCTCGGTAGAAAACTTATATTTATATGACCTTTTTTTGGGTATGTTAAAAATATTATATGAACCCGAATTCGCAATTGTAACATAAAAGAAACAAATAATATGTAGTTTACACTACAACTGATAAAATGCATCAAAAGATAAATTAAATATCCCTTCGTTTTGCATTTTTTGATGCAAAAGTAACACTTAACTTACACAATATTTATATAATATAATTTTTTTTAAATAACATAGGTATGTATATATGAGGGTTTATACAAATTGGGGGCCTAGGCGGCCGCCTTGCCTACTTGTGCCTAGGCCTCCCCTTCAATCATCTTTCCAAGCAGAAGTCACATCAGGACTCTCTAACGTGTTAGGTAAGGTACCACCGAAATATGATGATTTCCTAATAGTAGATGCAGTTACTATTGTGGTTACACCGTTGTGGTTGCAAGTAAGGTCTAAAATATCGATGGTTTTGAAATATCGGTAGTCCAAAAACACCAAAATTTTGAGGGAAATATCGGGATATTATCGATATCGATAAAATTGAATAAAAACCACAGAAATTGTAAGAAAAACTTAGAAATTTTTCTTGAAACTTTGGAGGATGTTTATTTAGTCAATTATCTATTACTTTATCACAAAAAATTGGGAGGAAACGCATTGCATGATGGGTTTAACTGATTTAAGTTGATTATATAGCAAGCTGACAAACACTGCAAGTGTAGAATATATATAGTAATTAATGAAAGAAAATTAAACACACCATAATCATTTATTTATAATGATTTACTACAATATTTTACACTTTATACATTGCATGGTAAGATACAAAAGTGACTTAGTACCACATAGACTTCCTATAAGGTTCAAACTTGAGTTATTTACACTAACACCTCCTAAGGTTTTCAGTTTTTTAACAAAACTCCTTGAGATTTTAGAAATTATAAGAACATCCCCTGAGGTTTTAAATTATTTTCACAAAACTCCTTTTCATTGATTTTTCATCCAAAGATTGATGATTTTATACTTAAAAATTCTCCAAATGACAAACTTGGCCTTTGAGATTAGATTGCATACATTTCATTGAGGTTAATTTTGTCATTTGCATAAGTTTTTTTTCAATGAACTCATCAATTTTTGGACAAAGAATCAACGAAAAGGGGTTTTGTGAAAACAAACTAAAACCTCAGGGGGTGTTCGTGTAATTTTTGAGACCTGAGGGGATTTTGTGAGAACAAAAGAAACCCCAGGGAGTGTTAATGTAAATAACTCTTCAAACTTTTCATTGTCTTCATCATCTTGATATTATCGATATTATCGATATTATAGCGATATTTTGACCAAATATTGTCGAAGTGTGAGAGAAATTATCGATATTTCAGACTATGGTTGCTAGAGACTACTGAAGTAGGAACTTTTTTGTATTTTCGTAAGAATGAGGAATATTAACTATAGATGAACCTTCGATAGTATGAATATCGTGTCCTAACAAGACCCAATACCATACCAAATCATAACTACAAGAAGACGTGTTTTATCAATACCATACCAAATGAAGTAGAAATTTTAGTGACTTTGCTACAATATATCCCAACAAGAAACACATTCAAAACGAACGCATATCAATGTCTTTAAACAGTGGCTAATTACTGTGTAACATGATTTAAAATGTTAGAAATTGAACAGCCACACAAATAAAAAGAAAAGGCACACCCCTAGTCTTGTGATGCCACACAAGAAATCAAAGTAAGACTTCTAAGTGCAAGTGAGAGCCATAATAGTAAATATTCCTTGCAACATCATAGGAGAAGAAAAAAAATGAAGAAGAAAGACATTTCAGAGACTGTCAAAATAAGGAAAAAAATGAAAGAAAGATGGTTTTAGTTCATTTTTTTTTTATATAAGCACTAGTCTAAATTATTTTAAATTAACCTAATTAACAGAAAAGGGGATTAAAATTTGGGTACAAGGAGATGGTCACACTGCCATAGCCATACCTTAGGCCACTTTGTGCAAAATGTTTTAGAAAGTATTCCTAAAAGAATAAGTCAAATTAATAAGCCAAGAACATACGACAGAGACTGGCACAACACATCACGGGAACTCCAATAGGCTGATTCATATTGTAGGTATATATATATAGTCCCTTTTCATTAGGCCAATTCATATACTCGTTGTATATATATATATATATGCAGTCCCTTTCCATTAGGCCGATTCATATATTCGTAGTAGGTATATATATAAAGTAGTTAAATAATGGAGTGTACTTATCTTAGATAGTTAGAAGTCGTTGGTTGTTTTTTAATCTTCAATCCATCCCTGGCTGGTGCTGACCCATGTCATGCATTCTTCAAACGTTTGTTCATTCTTCTTTATTAACAACTTTTATTATTTCAATAAATCAATGTGAGCAAATCAATAATAATAATTTACATCTACAAGACTACACTCCTTAGGTTTCAAAAGCTTGCATTCACATTTGTGTCTCCAAGGTTCTCAAAATTCCATAATAATTTAAATCTACACTTGGTTTGAATATTGGCGAATTTTTTTCTTTTCATCTTTTAATAATTATTAATATTTTAATATTATCTCTTAATTTCATCACAGCATCACCCACTGTGATCCTTTCTCCAACAAAGCATCAGACCCATGTAATTTTCATTTTATGGAGGATTTGTTTTCTTCCATGTATGAGGTGGTGGATTTGTGCATCAAAATAAGCTATGAACTTTTGAACAATCAGGTTGTTGATTTTGTTTAAAGACTTGGATTCTTGAATTTTCTTTTTACTTTTTTTTTTTTCAATTTGAGATTTGTTTTATTACTCAAGAACTCTAATCATGATGAATCCAGTTGAAGTTTTTAGACTTGTTAATGGAGAACTGAGGTTGGCATCAAAAGAGAAAGATCAGTTTTTTAACTGAGAAACTCAATGTTTGCATTGCTATGAATAACCAATTTCCTGGAATTATTATTTGCACACAGGCGTTTAGTGTTTGCATTTCAAACATACCATTGTATGACCATAATGCAATTCTAGAGTGCCAGTGCGCAATCAGAACGAACATTAACATACATATAACATGTTTTTTTAAAGAAGATAACAAAAAAAACATGTCACATTTTATTTCATACATTTTAAAAGTGCAAATACAACATTAAAGTAAATGAAGAAGTCATAGTTTTGTAATGGATAAAGGGTCCAATGAATTGATCCTTTCATACATGAATGGACGATTCAGATTGAAGCATGTCCATTTCATCGAATGGTTATTGTTAAATTCCAATAAATTCTATTTATTGGCTAATTGAATATATATATATATATATATATATAAACATGTAACATGGTATTTCTCACTACCTTATCCACAAACGTCTCTTTACTCACCGATCGCACGGTGGCGTTTATACGGTAATCGAGATGTTCATCCGGTAAATTACCGTTTAAACGTTGACAGGACCCGTCCCGAATTCCTCGAAATCTGTAATGAATCCTGTGGTTTTTCCGACATCCAACTGATGCCGGACCCACTTACTAACATCATAGCCTCTTTTCCAAATTAAAGGAAAAGAGGGTCGAGACTTTCTGCCGAAATTTCGGTAGAGTCTCTCCTAAAAAACGGACTTAACCAAAATTTTCAATTGTCAAAATGCAGTTTAAAATTCCCAAACTTCAGCGTGCACAGTCATAAGTAGTTGTAAAGACTCAATCCACAATCATTCATCAATCTAAAACAGGTTTTCGCCCATCACAACCACAAACACATTTTAACCACATCCTTTCAGTAAAAACTGGAATATAAACAGGCATTTAATCTTGCCTAAGTTTCAATCGGGCTTCATGTCACTGACAAATTCAAAACCAAACTTAAAAACTCTAATAAATAGGATTTGATCCCAATGACCAAATTAAAGCCCAAAAATAGGGTTTATCTTGCGACTACACCTGGGTGAGACCCCAGGCTACCTACGTAGCGTTACTCAGGGATCAAGCCACAAGTAATTCTTCGATCAATAGTCACGAACCAGATAACATACAATTATTTTCAGTAATATCAACAAGTTAAGTTTAGGATCATCTTTTCCCTTTTAATAAAATCACAATATGCTAAGCATAATTCTTTAAACATTACTCCTTTTTCCCGATATAATATAATAATCCTTTTGAAGGAAACATGCATCAAATGCTTGGGAAATGAACTTTAGCCACAACCTATACAACAAAAACATTCTAAATGACGGATTCATTTTGTTTATACTAGTTGAGCTAAACCTTTTTCATTTTAAACCAAGTATCTTAGCCTAGTCTCTTTGAACACAAATAGAAAAATGAAAAAGGTAATAGATCTTTACCCTTGATGACATTTTCTTGATTTCTCAAGAATGAACACCTTTGTTGGAAAAACCTTTTGTTTCTCTTGATTTTGACTCCTTCACCTTAAGGCTCCAAGATTGGAGTCCTCTGCCTCACCACAGCAACCTAGAGATCAAGAGAAGGCAATCAAGAAGTATGGATGCTAGTCTACTTCTTGATTGGACCAACTTTTGATTTATGATAGATGAGATACAAAGATGATCACTCATCAACCAAAGTAAGAAAACCAAAAACCCTTGCTAGGTTTTCTCCAACATTTAGCTTATATAGGATGACACCAATTTGGGTGTGTATTGGGGCTCCATTTGGTCCATGTGTCATGTCATTTTATGCCACCTTATCCCTTGGGCCCAATAGCTTTTTGGGCTATTTTGTCCATTTCCTTTCAAATCATATTTAAAAGCCCAATTGAATATTTCTATATGTCAATATTAATTTCATACTTAATCTTTTAATTATAATTTAACTATTAAATTATAATTATAGTCTTACGCAATTGACCCGGTCGAACTATTTGACTTTGGTCAATTGCTCCGGTCAATATGTTGACTTTTGACCGTTGACTTTGACATTTGATTATCAACAATTGACTTGTGTCTCCTCATTTGTATCTCTAATTACATTCTTTGGGTGTGCAGATCCGTAGGTTCTCTTTAGAAAGGTAGTGGGTTGACTCAACTCCTCAAAGATGATATACGAATTAAATTTCACAACTTAATTCTTCCTATTAATAAAGGTTAATTGAAACGTTTTAGGACATCCACAAACCATGGTTGTCGCTGTTGAGGCCCAAAAAAATCCACGATTCAGCCCAAATAAATTCTCAGCCCAATACGATACCTTACCGAGAAGAAACCCGATTTGGGCACGTGAAAGTTCATCATATGCACTTACACACATGCCACGCCAAGCAAATAAGCAACATGCCATGCTACAAGCTTAAGTGGGCCCAAGCCACTCAAATGCCTGGGGTTTGCTTGAGTGGGTTGTGATATGGATGGTAATAAATCGACATGAGGCTCATTGATGGGCCGAGAAATGGAAGTTCCTGGTTGCTTGGGAGCCTCGGAACTTAAGCCCATTTCTTAGGCCCAAACATGTGGGTGAGCACAAAGAAAAAATATCCTAACCAAAAAGCGCAACCGAAATAGCCCATTAGCTTAACCAAATTAGCCCAACACCTCAATAAAAAATAGGCCAACACTTGTTGAGGTTAGCCCATTTATTTTGACAAACCAACCCATTATCTTAGAAGGCCCATACAATTAGAAATGAGAAGCAGCAAAAGCCTTAGCCCCTTGCTGAAAAAACAGAAGCCATGAAGGGGAAGTCTGAAGGTCCATTATACAAAGCTACTGGGAGGGAAGGAACAAGTTTTCAAGCAAAACATCCAAGGAACCAAAAGATATTGGCACGCAAGAAGCCACCCTTCGAACCAACATGTATACCAAGCTCTTTCCTTCATCAGATCTGACCATGAAGGAGGAAAAGAAAGGGAGAAAATGAGATATCTGAAAATGGGAGTTCTGAGGCAGCTGCGGGAAAGGACCTTGAGCTCCCAAAAATCCTTGATTTTGTGGGATTGGGCAGAGTGGAATTCACCAAAATAGGATGATTGAAGGGATGAGAAGAGAAAGGAAGGGAAAGACTTGGCCAAATTGGATAAAAGCCATTAGGGTTTCTTGGAAAATGGTAGCTTCTAGTGCTTATAAAAAGAGGCATTTCCTACCCATCATCACAACACACATTTGGAGAGCAAGCTTCCTCTCTCACCTACAAAACTCAGTAATTTCGTGTTTTGCTTGCCCATCTCCCCCATTTTTCTTCTTCTGGCAGATTGTTCCAACACTTGACAGAGTCTCTGTCAAGCTGCCGGAAGAAGAAACAATCAAGCCACCCATCCTTTCTCTCCCTCCTTTCTCAGCCAAATCTTCTTGCAAACCTTCCCTTTCTTACCTTAACACTCCCTTTTTCCCCCAAGTACGCATAATTTTCTCTTCGATGCTAAACTCATGTTGATTTTGCTCCCATGCCACAAGCTTCTCATGCCAAGCCAAGAATTTATCTGCAAGAAGCCATTATTTTCGTTGGTGAAGGTAACCAAGGTGTTTCCTAAGGCTTTACAACCCTTTCGAAACATTTTAGGGTCTGATATTTGAACTCAGACACAAGAGGGAAATTTCAGCCATTTTGCTCTTTACAGCAGCCCAGCCCATTTGTAGTTGCCGGAACAAAAAAGCCCATACAGTCGCCTAGCAACAAGTCACGGTTTGTTTGATAAAAGACATATTATGTTATCAATGGGCAAGAAATGTTGTTTTATACATTAAATCATCCTATATTATCTTTCAATATGTAGAACAACCATAGTCCAAGGAATACACAAATGGATATGAGAGCTATGTAATGAGATTGCATACATGGAGACTTTTCGTCATCCCTAAATCCTGAATATGTTCCTAGTCATAGGAATATTGATTGAGCGTCAATATTCCGCAAAGAACAGTATACACACTATCGTATCTATATGTAGGGAATGGCAAGGTCTCAAGTCATTAAGTGTGGACACACATCAATATGTGTGTAGGTGATTGTGGAAGAATAAGTACACTGAACGCGATCCAACACATGGATTACAGCATGGAAGTCTTTATTCACATGTCAAGTTGGAACTCATAAATTGCAATGGTGCAAACTAATCCTTAGACCTAAGGCATCACAGATGTTTTGTGGCTATGTTGTTAATCTTTGAGGGCACTATACGATCATGCTAAATTAGGCATAGCTTAAAGGTGCTCATCAGGATTCTCAATAGAGTCATGAAAACAAATGAATGTACAACAAGGAATCTCTACTCTCAGTAAATGAGAGAGAATACTCCAATATATGATTGGTCAAATCTCTGCGCAGAGTAGTGGACAAGACTTGAAAGAAGAAGTCTTGAAATCTTACCAAGATAATTATATAAAAGGAATTATTCACATTAGGATATTGACAATCGGATTCACATTGCATAAGACTATAATTATAATTTAACAGTTAAATTATAATTAAAAGATTGATTATAGAATTAATATTGACATATAGAAATATTGCATTGGGCTTTTAAATATGATAAAAAAGGAAAGGGACAAAATAGCCCAAAGGAATCCGCCTTTTAGAATGTTTTTGTTGTATAGGTTGTGGCTAAAGTTCATTTCCTAAGCATTAGATGCGTGTTTCCTTTACGGTTATCCGAGCTAAATGAGACATTGTGAAAGAACCTATTCAAATTGGAATGATCGTGCAATTGAATCCTTCTCTTATGTCAATACTCCTTATTCACATTATTAGGTCATGAAATCCGATTGTCAATATCCTAATGCGAATCATTCTTTTTATATGATTATCCTAGTAAGACTTGAAGACTTCTACTTTCAATTATTATCTACTACTATGCACAAATATTTGACCAATCATATCTTGGAGTATTCTCCCTCCTTTACTAAGAGTAGAGATTCTTTGTTGTACATTCATTTGCTTCCATGGCTCTATTGAGAATCTTGATGAGCACCTTTAAGCTATGCCTAATTCAGCATGACCGTATAGCACCCTAAAAGATTAACAACATAGCCACAAAAACATCTATAATGCCTCAGGTCTAAGGATTAGTTTGCACCATTGCAATTTATGAGTTCTAGCTTGACATGTGAGCAAAGACTTCCATGCTATTATTCATGTGTTGGATCCCGTTCAGTGTACTTGTTTTTCTATAAGCACCTACACACATATCGATGTGTCTCCACACTTAATGACTTGAGACCTTGCCATTCCCTACATATAGAGACGATACTGTGTGTACTGGTTTTTGTGGAATATTGATGCCTAATCAATATTCCTATGACCAGGAACATATTCAGGATTTAGGGATGATGAGAAGTCTCCATGTATGCAATCTCATTACATAGCTCTCATATCCACTTGTTTATTCCTTGGACTATGGTTGTTCTACATATTGAAAGGTAATATAGGATGATTTAATGTATAAAACAACATTTCTTGCCCATTAATAACATAATATGTCTTTTATCAAAGATGTCCTTAACTCTAACTTTACATAATTAGTTGGCTTTAAGGGCATAATTCTAACACCTTTTCCTCTCCCTGTTACTTTACTGCACGCCAGAGAGTCCAACGCCACATGTAATAAAGTAATAGTAATCAAAATGTCCGGATCCTTTACCACACCCCGGAATGATCCAACACCACGTGTGGTAGAGTAACCAGTATCCAAGTGAGCACACGCCGGAAAAATCCAATGCCACGTGTGGCCCAACAAAACCAAGTGAGCCCACACGCCGTAAAGTCCAACGCCACATGTGGGTAAAGCAACCAATATCAAATGTGTCCGGGTTCTTTATCACAGGCCGAAAAATCCAACGCCCTGTGTGGATATAATGACCAGGGAAGGTACATATGATAGTAAGGTTATAACTCTTATATAAAAATAATATTCCATTCCTTAATTCAATTTTCTCAAATATTTATTCATAGTATAGAAAATAAAATCTCAAACATATATTCCATAAAGATCCATAATAATTCAAATAATAATCAAAACTTGTTTACACATAATTTCCATAAAATACTATATTCCCCATTTAAAATAATAGACTTTCATAAATAGCCCGATATCACCCAATCCATATACTTTAATAATAATCATAATAAAATTAAATAATGATAAATAACAACCCTTAGAGATCCCATATCCTCATTAACCCAAATTAAATCAATTTTCAAACAAAACTCATTTATGCAAAAAATTCCATATTAGAAGAATGAAGCACACTTAAAAATAAACGTCCACTCATTTCCTAATAATCATAGCGAGACCCAAGACTCTATTTCACAACCCATCACTCAAAGATTCCATGCTCGCATATTCCATAACTTCAATATCAAAATAATACCCAAGAACTCCATAAGATACTATAAAACAATCTCATAATCCCAACATAATCAAAATAACTCAAATAACAGTCAAAACTCGTTTATAAGGTCGTTTTAGTACTTCTCGAAGGGTGAACTACCTCGGAAGTCTCACGGTCAACCGAGAGGTCAACTACCCAAACTTGGTCAATTGGCCCGCGGAGCCCACGGCCTCCGATTTCCGATCTGAAAGTTCCTACGGGTTCAACAAAGTTTACTAAACACGTCCTACAAGTTTGGTCTAGATCGACCTGTCGGATCGCTCGCCATCACACGACGGATGGTCACCGTTTTACCAAAACTTTGAGTCATTGAATCGCAGCATCCAGAACTCCGATTTCGATCCGCGAATTCCTACATGATCCTCAAGGTACCTAGATCAACATATTTGGAAAAGGAGTCGATCCAACAATCTGAACATATTGAATCGGTTAATGCCTAATATGCGTAAATCCGATCGACCGACAAACGATAACCAAATTCAAATCCGAGCATACCGTCGTGATCGGGATGACATAGGGAACATTTTAGAACCAAATGGGCCACCCAAACATGGCCCACGCGTCGGCAGCAGGTGGGTGTCTTGAGAAAATTCTGGCGACTGGAAAATTCTCGAAACACCCAACAATACCTATACCTACGTGATCATGACAACTAGTGGAGCAACTTTTGTTCTTGGGCCACGACCAAAATGTAACATCCCGACCCAATTTTAATTATTCGTTTGATTTAATTAATTAATTTAAATTATGAATTTACAATTTTGCCCTCTGGGGTAGGAGAATTTTGGTCACTTTTAATCGGGAAGGATTTTGGGGAAATGAATGGCACCATGACGTAGATCGCGTTGAGATGCGTTCGTAAACAAGTAGAGGGCCACTTTGTCGCGGGCCATTCGGTCCTAAAATGATCCCCATATTTTGGGGAATTGAACGGCATCTTTGCGTAGAGCGCATCGATACGAGTTCGTAGACACGTTGGGCTCAAATTGGAGTTTTAACGAAGAAGTTACGATCAATGGAAGAGCAGTGGCACAACCGTAAATATTTGAAGTCATATTTTTTTTAACAACCTGGCAACTCTCTCTCTCTCTCTCTTTCCGGCGACGGACACCACTGTTTTTTACAGTGATTCTGGCACCGTCCGGCCACCAAACTTGACACCATAACTTGTAAATCCTCCTCTCCACCTCCTCTACACGACCCACTAAATTTCCAGACCCAATTTCGAGCCATGAAGAGATTGGAAAGGGGAGAATTTTTGCCGATTTTTCCATCGTTGTTTCAGGCAATTCCGGCAACGGAATCAGACGAGTGAGGTATGCTTCTTCCATCCATTTGTCGTGTTCTAGCTATTTTGATAGTGGCTTGGATCAATTTGAAGCTGTGAGAGTTGGATTAGAAACCTAGATTTTGTCCAACTTTGGTAACATTTTCCAATCACTTCCCGACCAAATTGGAGGTTGGCCCAGTTATAAAATTTACTCCCCTATTATCCTGATCACGTAGGCTGCCGAAATTTTCTCAAAACACCTACGTGGTGGCCCATTTTGTCCTAAAATGTTCCTCATGTCGTCCTAAGCACGACGATATGCTCAGATTTGAATTTGGCTATTGTTTGACGGTCAACGGATTTACGCATATTAGGCGATATCTGGGTTCAATAAGTTTGAACCATTGGATCGGCCCCATTTTCAAATATGTTGATCTATGTACCTCTAGGATTGTGTAGGAATTTGCAGATCGAGAATCAGGGTCTCGATATTCCGAATCAATGATTCAAAGATTACGTAAAATGGTGACCGTTTGATTATGCGATCGCGAGCAATCCGACCACTCATACAAGACGTGTTAAGTAGGCTTTGTTGAACATTGTAGGAACTTTCGGATCAGAAATCGAAGTTCGTGGGCCCACGGGCCCGGTGATCATTATGGGAAGTTTGACACCGTGGGTTGATCGTCAGTCTTCTGAGGTAGTTTTCACCCCTTCGAAAAGTACTAGAATAACCTTGTAAACGAGTCTTGATTGTTATTTGACTTATTGTGAGTATGAGATTATTTTATAGTACTTTGGTGACACCCCGACTCTACTTTTATTGCCTATTTAAATTATTTAATTTAATTAATTATGAAATTACAATTTTGCCCTAGGGGATAGGGTCATTTTGGCCAATTTTAATCCGGTAGGATTTCGTGACATAGATCGCGTCGATACAAGTTCGTAGACACGCAGTGTAATCAAATTGGAGTTGTAATGAAGAAGTTACAATCAACAGAAGTGCAGTAGCACAACCGTAAATATTTCAAAGTTCACTTTTAAAAACCCTGATTTTCCTTTCTTCTCTCTCTCTCTCTCCCCCTCTCGTACGATAGCCCCTCCCCCCCCCCCCCCCCTTGCACAATCGCAGCTATTTGGGCCACCACCAATTCTTACAAGACTAGTACCAAAACGACCACCGCGACTTCCTCTTCTCGACCCACCCCACCTCCGACGAAGCCTGCCACTCCAGTCCGCAGGAAAATGCCCAAAACGGGCCGGTTTTTATATAAACTTTTCGGCATTCGTTCTGGCGATTCCGGCCACCATTTTTGTCGATCCAAGTATGCTTTATCATCCTTTCAACATGTTCTAGCTAATGAATTGGTTGATTTGGATTAATTTAAAGTTTTGAAACTCGTTTTATAACAAAAGATGCTCCACTCATTGTCCTGATCACGTAGGTGTAGGTATTGTATGTTGGTATGTTGTTTTGAGAATTTTTCGGCCGCCGGAATTTTCTTAAGGCACCCACGTGCTGCCGGTGTGTGTGCACTGTTTGGGTGAGCCATTTGGTCATTAAATGATTCTCATGTCATCCTGAGCACGAAGGTTTGCTCAGATTTGAATCTGGTTATCGTTTGATGGTCGATCGATTTACGCATATTTGATGTTATACGGGTTCGATATGTTCGGATTGTTGGATCGACTCCATTCCTAAATTGTTGATCTAGAAATTTCTAGGATCGTATAGGAATTCGGGATCATGAATCGGAGTCCCGAATGCTTCGATTCAATGACTTAAAGTTTGAGTAAAACGGTAACTGTCAAATCGGGTAGTCAACCGGGTAGTCAAACTTTTCAATTTGGTCAACCAGACCGCGGCGCAAGACCCGATTTCCGATCCAAACAGCCCAAAACTTTTAAGTGAAAAAATCTGTTTCAAAACGCTAAATTAATCCTAAACAACCCAATCATTAGCTAGAACCCTTTGAGAGGATGAAAA
>BJCG01003639.1:0-44200 GCA_005406145.1 Prunus yedoensis
GGCCACCGAGAGAAAATATTCACCGGTGGAGAAACTTGTTTAGCCTTATACTTCTTCACCGCAACCAAGTTAAGGGCACTAGTTGCCTTCCGTGGTGCATATAATCGCCAAGACTGATTTGATCAAGTACATGGCTCACTCGACCAATCATTAGAGGGGCGGATTGGAAAATGGACGATGGCATTGGCAGAATTTACCTCCGATACGTACCTTAGCAGCCGTCAAGGGCAGGCCCTTGGCTGAGTCTTGGCCTCTCACCTTGTGTTGAAATAGAAGATATGGATTTTCTTCAAATTGACATGATAAGTTTATTCCCATGGCGTCTCTATTCCAACGGATCTCGAACATCAAATATGGGGGGAGCATGTGTCATCATTGAATCACCCCAAGGATTCCGAACTCGTTATTTCATTTCAATTAGACTTATTGTACCAACATCAAGCCGAATATGAGGCCTTGATCATTGGTTGGAGATTTTGAGAGAACTTGGAATAAATAATGTGTCAATCAAGGGGGATTCGATGTTGGTTCTGAAACAAACTATCCGGCGACTATAAGGTAACTAGCCAAGCATTGCTTGGCTATCAGGCCTTGGCCAGCAACAAAGTAATAAAAGGGATTTTGGAAAAAATGATGGAGAAAAATCTTGAAGAATGGTATTCTCTCATATCCAATACCCTTTGGGCGTACAGGACCTCTAAAAGGTCTGGCACGGGGACAACGCCATTCGCACTCGCACATACGGTCATGACATCATCTTACCCCTCGAGACTTCGGTAAAGTCTTTAAGTGTTGGCTCGCCAGGCTGAATGGAGTAAGGATGAGTATAGCCAGGTGATGGCTCAAGAGCTAGATGATCTTGATGAAGTTCGACTTGAGGCTTTAGATAAATTAAAGGCCCAAAGGAAAAGTGGCCAGGGCGTATGATAAGAAGACCAAGGCGAGAGTTTCAGGTTGGAGATTTAGTATGGAAAACTATTCTCCCATTAGGAACGAAAGATCGTAATTTTGGAAAATGGTCTCCAACCTGGGAAGGACCTTTCCTCGTCAACCAAGTTTTAGGAAAAGGAGCATATAGGTTGAGTTATGAGAGTGGTCGTCTCCATGATTCACCCATTAATGGCCGCTTTTTGAAGAAATATTACCCAACGGCTTGGGAAATGGCGGAGAGGTAGTCTGCCGCCAAGAAACATCTCATAACAAAACAATGTTTTTTTGGAAGAACTGGCCACATAACAGGACTTCTTACAAAAGATATATAGTCTTGGGTTTCAATTTGCTTACCTCTACACCAATTCTGAGCTAAACAAATCGAGGGGGCAATGTTTGGGGGTGGTAAAATTCACCAAACCCGGGCGCCTTTCGAAAATAGAGAATTGGTTGGGCATAAAGAGTAGAAGTCGGCCGGGTGAGAGGCTTGAGGGTACGGCCGGGTCTATTGTAAAATACGGCCGAGTGTTGTTAGAAGATGGCTAGAGGCTAAATGGTGGCTGGGCTTTTGAAAGTTGGCGCCTGAGATTTGGGGTTTGAAGGGTCCAAATTTTTGGTCTATGTGCGGCCAAGATTTTAGAGTTGATGCTTCTGCAAGTGTGTGGCTGGAGGGAAGAATTCCTAGAGGCGAATTCTAGGTGGCCGAGGTGTTTTCTCAAAAAAGCAGCCAAGGTGTTTTCTTTTGCAAAAGTGATTGGGCATATCCTTAAATTGGCCGAACACTCCTCTTGCAAAAAGTTGGGCCGAAGTGATTGGGCATTCATATATAATATATATATATATATATATATATATATAATGTGAATGAAAGGAAGCAGCAAATCACGTGTGGAATAGCAAGTGGAGCAAGTTGAGGAAATGTTGAAATGTTTGACTCAAATATGCTTTGGATGGATTTGGCATTATTTATGGGAGGAGTTTAATTGATTTGTA
Source organism: Prunus yedoensis (assembly GCA_005406145.1). Lineage (NCBI taxonomy): Eukaryota > Viridiplantae > Streptophyta > Magnoliopsida > Rosales > Rosaceae > Prunus > Prunus yedoensis. The sequence goes on from BJCG01003639.1 coordinate 1,924, forward strand.
ACATGTGTAAAAGAACTTTGGGTTCTTTCTTTAGCCGTTGGTGTTGTCCATTTGGAGAGAGAAACCATTCTTTCTTTTTTTGTTTAGTGTTTCAGGTGGATGGGTGCTTTATGTCAACAACAAATGACTTCTAATGCAAGAGTTTGGCTGCAAAGATGGCCAAATAGTGGCTGCAAAGAGTTGGCTGCAAAGAGTCATCTGGAGTATTTGATCTCTTTGCAAATTGGGTTGCAAGTCCTTTGGGGCGGGAATCCAATTGTCTTGTTAATATAATATATATAAATGAATGGATGCATGCATGAATACGGCCAAAGCTTGGAGTTCTTTGGAATTGATGTGGTCAAAAAGTTTTTGTAAAGCAAATTGCAAAGATGCGGTGGGGCACGGCTGGAATTACTAGGATATCACGGCGGGATTTTGTAGAAGTTGGACGGGATTTTGTAGAAGTTGCGGCCGGATTTTTTTTAGTTTGGAGCAAACACAGTTTTGGAGAATGGCGGCCGGGGTATTTGGTTCCTTTGCAAGCCGGGCTGGAAGGGTTTTGAGTTGGGAATTAATTGACTTATTATATATATATATAAAGTGAATGAACGTGTGGAGGTGGGATAATTCACCCAGGCACCTTGGAAAAATCGGCTGGGCTAGGAGGTGAAAAAATGCGGCCGGGTTCTTGGGCAAAGGTGTGGCGGCTGAGTCTTTTAGTTTGGAATATTAGAATTGTTGAGGCTGGAGGGTTTTTGTTTGAGCCCTCCCTAGCCTACTTCATGATATTAATATGTATATGTATATAAATAAGTGAATGAAAGAATGCGGCCAGGTTGGGAAGTTTGTGTTGTGAATTGAGCACAAACTCAACTCAACCTCCCCTAATGATCTTGTTGTTGATGGACTTTGTGACACACACAATGATGGATGAATTACACCACACACACACTTGAGACAACAACCAAGCACAAAGTGACACAAGAATTTATAGAGGTTCAGCAATTGCCTACATCCTCTTGGTGATCCCCTTGAGAAATTCACTTCATGAAAGAATAAGTTACAACTTTGGTTTTACACAGAAAACCCCCTTAGAACTCTATTCTCTCCCCAAGCTCTCTTTTCTCTCACACCCCTTGCTCAACACTTTGATGCACTTGTGAACATTCTCACAACCCTTGGTGTTTCCCTCCTTGGTGTCTAGACTCTCAAGACCCCAACTCAGCTCCTAGCTTGAACTGATTGCTCTCCCTCACGTTCTCCCTTGGTGAGTTAACCTCCCTTTGAACACAATAGCTCCCAGCTACTTGACAACCTTGAGATTAACCACACCTAACTTCAACTTGCTTTCTCATCTTATAATGTCTTGCTTTACATCCCAAAGTACACAAACCAATGGACATAAGATAAGGCACCATCTTGTCTTCCACGTTGCTTCCATTAGTCTCCCAGTTAGACTAAAGATCAGATCATGCAAGTAATCAAATCCCACTTCAGCCACCTTCCACTTACACCAGAAAATGGAGAATGGATTCTTCAAAACAAGACAACCAATTGGCAATGAGTGCTTTCCCAACTATCCAGCAGGTAGTCCACCTTCTTTACCTCAGAAGTGACCCCTTAAGCACCTGCAATCTTGTGGAAAGCGATAGCCACCGAAAAAGTAGTTGAAACACGTAAAAAACATCACAGCAGCACCTGAGCGACCCGGGGCGCTGATACCCTGCGACCGTTCGCTGAGACCTTTTGGATACCCAACGACCGGTCTCTGATACCTTGCGACCGGTCGCTTTCTGCGAATTTTCCAGACTTCGAATCTGCTTCTAACGACCGGTCGCCCAAACGTTGCGACCGGTCGCTCACTCCTTCGCTTGCATACTAAATGTGAGCCAAGTTACAACAATCTCCACCTTGGCGAACCATTAATCACCCCGTAACCATTGTTGACCTCTAGAACCCTCTTCAGCCTCTTAGAAATCGTTCTAGTAATTTCCAAGAGCTCCACCATGGCAATACACACCTCTTGCCTCAATGCACCTTTGGTGAGAAGGTGCTCCACCCAAGCCTAAACTTGAGTAACCTGGACCTCTTGTGCAGAGAAGAGTTCCCCTTGCCAAATTCGTTGCTCCTTGCTCCTTGGAACTATGAATTTTGGACTTCCCTTGATATGCAAACCACATACCAAACCATTTGTTCATTAAATCCCCACTTAGCAACACCTTGCTCTTGGATGTAAGAACACATTTCTTTTCATCAATGCACCTCTCCACTTTCCCGCTTCATGTCCTATAGCACTCCGAAACGTGGCTGGAACTTCTTGGTCCATCCATCCAAACCTAGGGAAGGTTGATTGGATCCTTGGGCCCGGGACCTTGCAATTGATGATGGCTCCACCTCAAGTAGAACCCCTTTGTGAGTTTGTTTGTTGTTTGCCTCCTTCTTCAGCCTGTTGTCAAGCTCCACCTCAAATGGAGTCGCTTCCATGACCACCTTGCGCAAGAAGCTTCTCTTACACAACATCCTCCCCATCATCCTTGTCTTGACTTCACCTTTGTGGATTTTACACACCACACCTTCTGCACCCTTTGAAATCAAGCACCCTTGATGATGAATTGTTAGTCACACAACCTTGACTTAACCTTCCTTGCCCAACTTCTCTTGAGCACACTTGCAGCTGCATTATGTTGGACTAGCTCATTGACATTAAGATTTATTGCTTGCTCTTCCTTGGTACAAATCTCTGCACCACCCAAGAGCTTGTATGTGTTGTTTGGTTGAATCTCCCCCCTCATAACCACCACAGAACCTTGTGTGACCATGAGCTTCCCTCCTTTGGCCTTGTAAGAGCAACCTTCTCTATCCAAAGCACCAAGAGAGACTAGATTCGTTCTTAGTGCAGGTACAAACCTTACCTCACTAAGACTCCAAAACTTCACCATCTTGCAACTTGATCTTCACAGTCCCTATGCCCAAAACTTCACATGTAGTTTTGTCTCCCAACATAATCTTGCATGCATCCTTATCCTCATATGTGTCAAACATCAACTTATTTGCACACACATGATATGAGCACCCGGAATCTAAAATCCAACTTGAAGAAGAATTCTTACACGAAGAACTTGCCATGACTTCCCCGTTACTCTCCTCCGTAACCGTCAAGAGTTCATCACATGTGTCCTCATCACACACGTGGCTGAACTTCCAGCTTTCTTCATCTTGTTCAGCTTCTCCTTCCATACCGGACAATCTCGCCTCCAATGATCCATAGATCCACACTCGAAGCACCCTTCATTGTCCTTGGACTTATCATTCCTTTGTTGCTTTTCTTGCCTTCTAGCTTGCTTGAACGCTTCCCTGCGAACAAACCAGCATCTTGAGAGTTCTCCTCCGACGTTGAGACATCCTGTGATGCGTCATCACATCTTGCACCACCTCCTCAAATTCAAGGTACTCTTCCCGAACATAAGTGTAGTTCGAAAATGTTTATAAGACGGAGGCAAGGATGTTAGAAACATGAGTGCCTTATCCTCCGTATTATACAACACATCCATTCTCTGCAAGTCAGCAACACATCTATTGAAGCTGCTCAAATGCTCCATTAGATTTCCTTCCTCCGCCATCCGAAGATTTAGGAGTTCCTCCTTGAGGAAGAGCTTGTTGGACAGCGACTTCCCTGCAAACATCTCTTCGAGCTTCTCCCATGTTTGCTTCGCTGTGTCCTTCATCACGTTGATGAGCACCTCATCGGAGATGAAGTTCTCGATGACTCCTCTAGCCAACTCGTCTAGCACAACCCCACTCCGCGTCTGTCATGGTTGCTGGCTTCTTCTCTTTGCCTCCAAGACAACGCTGAGATTTTGTTGTGTAAGGGCTGACTGCATCCTCCTTTGCCAAAGCGTGAAGTTCTCCTTCCCTGTGAAAGGCTTCAACTCCACCTTCATGCTGACAGATTGTGGTAGCCTCTGATGCATAGAGCTACTTCCACCTTCAGCTTCCTTGTCACTGCCATCTTCAACACACTAGCAACCTTGCTGCTCCAAAACACAGCTCTGATACCACTTGTTGTGAATTGAGCACAAACTCAACTCAACCTCCCCTAATGATCTTGTTGTTGATGGACTTTGTGACACACCACAATGATGGATGAATCACACACACACACACACTTGAGACAACAACCAAGCACAAGTTGACACAAGATTTATAGAGGTTCAGCAATTGCCTACATCCTCTTGTGATCCCCTTGAGAAATTCACTTCATGAAAGAATAAGTTACAACTTTGGTTTTACACAGAAAACCCCCTTAGAACTCTATTCTCTCCCCAAGCTCTCTTTTCTCTCACACCCCTTGCTCAACACTTTGATGCACTTGTGAACATTCTCACAACCCTTGGTGTTTCCCTCCTTGGTGTCTAGACTCTCAAGACCCCAACTCAGCTCCTAGCTTGAACTGATTGCTCTCCCTCACGTTCTCCCTTGGTGAGTTAACCTCCCTTTGAACACAATAGCTCCCAGCTACTTGACAACCTTGAGATTAACCACACCTAACTTCAACTTGCTTTCTCATCTTATAATGTCTTGCTTTACATCCCATTACTTACACAAACCAATGGACATAAGATAAGGCACCATCTTGTCTTCCACGTTGCTTCCATTAGTCTCCCACTTAGACTAAAGATCAGATCATGCAAAGTAATCAAATCCCACTTCAGCCCACCTCCACTTACACCAGAAAATGGAGAATGGATTCTTCAAAACAAGACAACCAATTGGCAATGAGTGCTTTCCCAACTATCCAGCAGGTAGTCCACCTTCTTTTACCTCAGAAGTGACCCATTAAGCACCTGCAATCTTGTGGAAGCGATAGCCACCGAAAAAGTAGTTGAAAACACGTAAGAAAACATCAGCACAGCACTGAAGCGACCGGGCGCTGATACCCCTGCGACCGGTCTCTGAGACCTTTTGGATACCAACGACCGGTCTCTGATACCTTGCGACCGGTCGCTTTCTGCGAATTTCCAGACTTCGAATATGCTTCTAACGACCGGTCGCCCAAACCTTGCGACCGGTCGCTCACTCCTTCGCTTGCATACTAAATGTAAGCCAATTTTACAACAGTTTGAACCTTCCTCATCCTTATGCTATTATATATATTTATAATGAGTAGTGAAAGCATTCAAAGTTGAATGTTTGGCCGAAAGTTTCTTTGTCTTTGTCTTGCTTTAATATATATATATACATATATGTAATGGAGGAATTTGCTTTCCAGGATTTGACCAATGGCTATAGAGTAATAGTAATATATTACTTTGGTAATATAATTGTTCATGTGAGAGGCATCCACTCATCGTTTGGGCGGAAATTAGTAAGACAGCTATCCATTATGCGGCCGACAAGGTATGCCATATAAACGAAAAATGGAGAATTCCTTTGCCAACAGGTTCTCAACCAAGGCTAGAATTTCCAAATATTGGAGAATTCATCATGCGGCTGATATCAAATATTTGGAGTTCACATGCCACTTAATGTTGGTGGGAGTCTTAATCAAGCCCAAAGCTCAGCCTACAAGTTCCAGCAGATGTTTTCCTACAAGTGGCGGAGTTTAAAGACAGGAAGACATTAATATTGGGAAGATTTCCAAGACATCGGGTAGTTCATGCATGGAGCTCCGGAAAGAATTAATATTGGGAAGATTTCCAAGACATCGGGTGGTTCGTTGCCTAGAGCTCCGGAAGGCATTAACATCGGAAGGATTTTCAAGACAGAAGGTTGTTGTATGGTCAAAACCCATGAACTGAAGGAAGCTCTATAAATAGTTCATCAGAAGAAGAGAAGAGGATCTCCGACTCAACACACGAAATCTATCTTTTTATCCTGTACTTTTCAATTCATAGTCTAGAATTTTGTCTTTCAAGCCTTTCAGATTATCCAAGTTCTTTGTTTTCCTAGTGTAAGCTTACTTTCTTGCAATTTAATTTCAATTGTCTTTACGTTCAAGTTTAATTCAAGTCTTTATCGCTTTAATCTATTTAATCGCATTTTACATTTCTGTCATTTCGTTTACTGCATTTACATTTCTCGCACTTAGATTTTGTCATTTCGTTTCTTGCATTTACTTTCACTGCACTTATCACAAAATCCTAAAAATAGTCATACAAAGCTCAATCACTCCTTGACCTCAAGGAAGAAAAAGAATCTAGGCCAAGAAGAGGTTCCTTGCTTGGTCGATCAATCGTTTGATTAAAAGTCAGAAGCGCAAACACACTCACACGATCTTTCCATCCAAGCCATCAAGTGGCTTGGGTGGTGGCACGCCTAAGCATCTCAAAGAAGAAGGACCAAAAAACTCCTTCCATCGGCCTACCCGGCCGAAAAGAGGGAAACAGATTTATAAGCCAGAATTGTAGAGTTATCATTATAGCAAAAATGAAAGATCAAGAATTGTAACACGCTAAATTAGCATGTGAAAAATGCTTCATTTGAAACTGAAGAGCATGGACCTGAACAAGATTTACCATATTCTCCATATTTCTGAATATCAGAATATCAGAATATCCCAAGGAAACTATAAGGAATTGGTGGTACAATAAAATAAAATTCTCTATATCTTAGTTCGAACCTAAAGACTCAAAATAAACTAATATGTCTTTTTGGGGTAGCAATATAGTTTATGGAAACTATTTTCTATAATTAGTAGTTCTTCTTGGAATGTTTCTGGAAACATACATCAGTCTAGTTCTTGGACTTCTATGGAAATCTCAACTTTCATGCTACTCAAATAAAAAAAAAAGATCACATAGAAATGGTTGCTAATCTATACAGCAAGTTCCCTTTTCTTTTCTTTTCTTCACAAAATCAGCCTTGATCCCCATACATTAAACAGAAGCACAAAAAGTTGGTACCCAAAAGGAACAACTATAAAAAAAGAAAAGGTAGAAAATTTAAACTTACTTGCATCAGAGAGTAGCTTAGCTGTGTTCACTGCTGAGACTCTATCTGCAATTACCTTGTTTGGGGAGTTTTAGTATTTTGCTCACTATAAAACTTCTTAGCGGCCATGAAGCTAAACCAACAAACTGCAAATTGCAACCACAATACCCCCCACTGCACTTGATGCAACAACTTGTTTACCATAAGTTCTCCTATGCTTTTCCTCACTAGGAGGTGGTATTTGCACAGCCAGAGCTTCATTGTGGTACAAGTAAGAAGGGTGCTGCTTCTGATCTTCATCTGCTAAACAATTCCCAGAATACAGAACAACCCTGCTCTTAGAATCCTTTTTCAGACAAGTGGGCAAATCCCCTGACAAAAGATTTGAGGACAAATTGACAAAAGCAAGCTCAGAATCGACTTGAGATCCTTGATTTGAGCTATAACCGTCTTTCTGGAAAGCTACCACTTTCTCTACCATTGAGCAATATCCGGACGGTCGATTTGTCCAGCAATCAGTTCTTTGGTGCAATTCTATCTTCATTCTTCCAACAAGCTAGCAACTTGACAAGTTTCAATGTCAACAACAATACCTTCAACAAGTATGTTCCATCCTCTATTTGTCTCCATTCTTCTCCCTTCCTGAGGCTATTGGATTTTTCTTCCAATGTATTCAATGGCAACCTTGCTCCTGGGCTAGGGAAATGTTTCCAACTGCAGGTTTTTCATGGCGATGACAATAACCTCTCTAGATTACTTCCAGAAGATATCTATAATGCTACCAAACTTGAAGAAATTGCATTACCTCTCAATTCACTACATGGAGTCATTACTGATAAAATTGTCAACCTCACCAAACTTGCCATCCTTGACCTCTACTTTAATCATTTTGGGGGCAACCTCTTCTCAATTTGGGGAACCTATCCAAGTTGAAGTTTTTGACCTTTGATTTCAACAATTTAGATGGTGCTTTGCCCCCATCTTTGATGAATTGCACAAACCTTGTAGAACTACGTTTGGGATACAACAAATTGGAAGGTGATATCTTCATGCTTGATTTCTCCAGACTTAGTCAACTTACTAAATTGGATCTAAGGAGCAATTGCTTCACTGGTATGGTTCCTTGTCCTTCCTCTCTGTTGGTTACAACCGATTCACCAACCTCACAAGGGCAATGAAGATATTGATGAGTTGTAAAAGTCTTCACGCACTCATTCTTACTAGTTGCCTTTGAAGGTGAGGGAATGCCATCTGATGATGACATGGTTGACTTTGACGGATTCCAAATCTTCGGTTTTTGAGTTTGGGTGATTCTGACCTCACTGGGAAAATACCTCTATGGTTATCAAAACTCAAGAATCTAGAGATCTAGAGTCTGCATACTAATCAAATCATAGGGCCAATTCCAGTTGGTTGGGGACTCTTCCTAGACTGTTTTATATCAACTTGTTAGAGAACCAATTTTTAGGTGAATTTCGAAAGCAACTTTGTAGACTACAAAGGTATTGCATCTCAAGCAAAAGACCAATATGAATTTGAATTGCTTGCCGTTAGCGACAAAAATCATGCAAATCAACTTTTGCTACCTCAAAAATTGTCTTCTTTTGCAGTAGTGATAGACGTATCTAACATAACATTAGTGTTTATATACCTGCTGAGATAGGCCAATTGTAGCTTCTTCGCAAGTTGGCTCTTAACTCCAACAACTTCTCCAGCATCATTCCAGACCAAATATCTAACCTAAAAACTTTAGAGGTTTTGGACCTCTCCACGAATCACTTGTCTGGAATAATCCCATCGTCATTGGTGAGCCTTAATTTCTTGAAAGAATTTAATGCCTCATACAATAATCTTGAAGGACCAATACTAACAGGCACCCAGTTCCAAAGCTTCAACACTTCTGCCTTTGAGGGGAATCCAAAACTTTGTAGTGCCCCACTTCCACATAAGTGCAAAGGACAATAAAGACGAGGGCAATAGGCTTCATCAACTTCCATGGTTTTAATGAAGCCTATTGTGCACATCTTTGTTGTTCTTTTTATCTGCATCAATTCCCTTACTTGGTCCGCACTTATTTGGAAGTGGGGCACCACAAATTTTTGGATTCCTCTCAAAGTCAGAAGCGTTAAAGCTTTGGAGATGGGTGCCTGTTGGTATTGGTCCTTCAAGATTATTGTATGAGGCATTAAATTCTTCCAAGAAATTATGGCTCACCAATGACGATGGAATTATTCCAGACAAGCGATTCATGGAGAGGTCCAAAATCTCTAAATTTTTCATATTAGATATTTGGTCTAGAATGATGCCAGAGAAGTTGTTGTAGCCATGAGATAGCTAGCAAAGAAGTTGCAATTGGCCGATCTCAGCAGGTATATAGCCACTAATGTTATTGTTAGATAAACCTATTATTTCTGCAAAAGAAGACAATTTTTTGCTGTAGAAAAATTTGATTTGCAGTTATTATGTTGCTGAAGATAGGCAATTCAAATTCTTTGCTAGTCTTCTGCTTGAGTTGCAATTGGTTCAAAAAGCAACCTTGGTAGTCTACAAAGTTGCTATGGAATCGGTTGTGTGCCAAGTCTTTATAAAACAATCTTGGAAGAGTCCCAACCAACTTGGAATTGGCCTTGTGATTTGATTAAAACCCAAAGCCAGGAACTCTAGATTCTTGAGCTTCGATAACCATATAGGTATTTGACCAGTGAGGTCAGAACCAGCCAAACTAAAAAATCGAAAAAGATTTTGGAATCCGTCAAAATCAACCATGTCATCATCATATGGCATTCCCTCACCTTCAAAGGCACCAGAAAGCATGGGTGTGTGAAGACTTTTGCAACTCATCAATATCTTCATGCCTGTGTCACGTTGATGAATCGGCTGTAACCAAGTGAGAGGAAGGACGAGGATTCAATGAAAGAATTTTAGCTTGTATTTGTCCCTCTAGATTATTTCTACTCAATCCAATGGCTTTTAAGGACTGACATGAGTAAAGGCTTACTGGCAACGTACCGGTGAAGTTATTGACCCTTAGGTCAATTTTAGTAAGTTGTCGAAGTCTGGAAAATCAAGCATGGAGATATCTCCTTCCAAGTTGTTGTTTCCCAAACGCAATTCTACAAGGTTTGTCCAATTCATCAAAGATGGGGGCAAAGCACCTTCTAAATTGTTGAAATCAAAGGTCAACAAACTTCAACTTGGAGAGCTTCCCCAAATTGAGAGGAAGCTCACCGCCAAAATGATTAAAGGAGAGGCCAAGGATGGCAAGGTTGGTGAGGTTGACAATTTTATTAGTAATGGCTTCATGTAGTGAATTGAGAGGTAATGCAATTTCTTCAAGTTTGGTAGCATTATAAATATCTTCTGGAAGTATTCCTGAGAGGTTATTGTGTCCTGGCACGAAAAAACTGCAGTTCAAAACACTTCCCTTACCCAGGAGCAAGGTCTCCATTAAATAGATTGGAAGAAAAATCCAGTAGCCTAAGGAAGGGAGAAGAATGTTGGAGACAAATAGAGGATGGGACATACCCTGTGAAGCTATTGTTGCTGACATTGAAACTAGTCAAGTTGCTGACATTGAAACTAGTCAAGTTGCTTGCTTGTGGAAGAATGAAGATGGAATTGGCCCAAAGAAGTGATTGTGGACAAATCTACTGTCCGGATATTGCTGGATGATAGAGAAAGTGGTAGCTCTCCAGAGAGACGGTTATATAGCTCAAATCAAGGATCTCAAGTCGATTCAAAGATAAGAAGAACTAAATTCAAGTGAACCATAAATTGAATTCTGGAAAAGGTTCAAGTGGGTGAGATGTGGGAGATTTGCAAATGAAGAGGGAGAGATACCTCCTTTGAGCCCTTTGGAAGGTAAGAGCAAACGGGTGACACAACCATCTTGATCACAAGTGATGCCCTCCTAACGACAACAATCAATGGATGTCCAATTTAAAGGAGGATAAGATAGAGTGGAGGCAAAGGATAGAGGGAGATGCGTTCAGTTTGTCTGTAGGCATGAATATTTGTAGATATAATGTAGAGAAATAAGAGGAAGAGAAGGAAGGGCATGAGCCATAGTTATAAGGCTGCACTAGCATGTTGCTTTGTGTATGTGCCGTTGCTCACTGGTATATATATATATATATATATATATATATATATATATATATATGAGCAAACAAGCTTGAAAAAGATGCAAATATCACTGCAAATTTAGAAGTGCCCATGTGTTGATCATTTTTCTTGGAAACTTGGAAGACATATGGTGTTATTTAATACGGCATGCATGCCAGACATGGCTTGAGAGTTCCAATGCTGATAAGCCTTATCTTAACATTACATACATTGACATCCTATTCATGTTACACCGCAGGCGAAGCAGAACCTTCGTAGCAAATCTCATTCTTCGCTCTTCATTCACAAGTCACTACCATCTGTCAACTACATGACCAAACAGATGAACTCTAGAAAAATGGTATATCAAGCAAACGATGAAAGGCATAAAAGATGACACACTCGGTGTAAATTCATGGATATATTAAACCAACAAAATTATATTTATGTCTAGGCTATTAAATTGAACATCTTATACTACAAGGTCATGCAGTCTTCAGCCTTCTTTCGTCCCAGCAATGTCACAAGGTATTGTTTCAAATGCCGACCAAATATTTTTGTAGAGAATGAATCTGTCACATACCGTCGCGCATCGATGCCCATTCTCTGCGCCATATGTGGGTCTTCGATCAATTTAGCAATAGCCAAGCGAAACTCTCTGTGCCATCTGCGGGTCTTCGATCAGATTATCTCATATCAATTTTATTTTCCAATCTATATCCCATCAAACAGAACAAAACAGTGTAATTTGGACCTTTGGCGTATAAAGGACACAAGTGCATTTCTTCAGCTGTTGAGCAAGATGTGATGAAGTTAACCTGATTGGACACTCCTTCCTTTTTTGCTAAACTTCTGAGCTCCTTCAAGTACTCACCATCTTCTTTCAAGTGCTTTATCGATGCCACCTAAAACATTGGACATGTATTGAATTTATCACTCCTGTATGTGGAGAAGTTATGCACTTCTACCAATCAAATATGAAATAGCATTGGTTCCTTTTGTCGCATGGCAGGGTTGGGTATTCGAAACTGACTCGGCATAAATTGTCTGCTAGCTCAACAAATAATCCAAAGTACATTTTTACACAGCATCCGCAATTGGTAAAAGGAAACCCCATACAACCCTTTGAGTGACGAACTCATAAGAATCCCAATATGACCTGACTGTACATTAAGACTGTTGTGAAAATGGACAAACACTTTCACTCACTCCCCTAATAATCTTGTTGTTGATGGACTTGGTGACACACACAAGGATGGATGAATCACACACACACACACTTGAGAAACCAACCAAGCACAAAGTGACACAAGAATTATAGAGGTTCAGCAATTGCCTACATCCTCTTGGTGATCCCCTTGAGAAATTCACTAATGAAAGAATAAGTTACAACTTTGGTTTACAAAGAACCTCTTGCTCAACACTTTGATGCACTTGTGAACATTCTCTCACACTTGGTGTTTCCCTTCTTTGGTGTCTAAACTCTCAAGACCCAACTCAGCTCCTAACTTGAACTGATTGCCCTCTCTCTCTCTTCCTCCCTTGGTGAGTTAAACCTCTATTGGACACACTAGCTCCCAGCTACTTGTCTACTCCTTGAGATTAACCACACACATTGTCTTGCATCTTCACTTTCTTTTGTAGGCAGACCTTTGGACTTAGTAGAGAGCTACAATCACTCCTTCACGTTCTTGCTTTTAGCTACCCACCTAAACACAAGGTTAGGCAATCCAGAAAACAAGCCATAAAGCATGCACCCTTTGTCCCCATGTCTCCCACCTAGAAAAAACCCTTTAGTACAAGACAACAAACAACATTCAAATGGTGTTCCAGCTTCTAAGGCACGTTGCCAAATTCCTAGAACCCATAAAACTCTTTGGAGGCACTTGGAGTTAGGTAGGGAACAAACACATGTGTAAGGTACCTTGAAAAATGCATGGAAAAACGACACAGAAACACTGGCGACCGGTCGCTTTTGCACTCTGCTAGAAGAACGACCGGTCGCCTGCCTTGTTTTCCAACTTCTTCTCCAGACCTCGAATTTGCTTCAAAACGACCGGTCGCGCAAACATTGCGACCGGTCTCTGCCTCCTCCACTTGCATACTAAATGTGAGCCATTTACAACAAGACAAGATTTAATATCCCAAAATGTTTAGGACTATGGCTAATACAGTACCAAATTTTTGTTTAAGCTAAATACAGATTTGCTGAACTATGGGGATTGTTCATTAAAAAACCTGGATTTACATCTTTCATTAATGGAAATTTTTTGTTGTAGTGAGTAATAGCTATGGTTGTTCGCTGTTCAAGAATTCTTTGTTTAGGCAGTTCATACTATCCCTACATAAATTTTTTTGATCTAAGAGCGTTCTTTGGAACCTTGCCGAGTAAATTTTGAGAGATAAGAAGAGTGTATTATCCTCCAGTCAAACTAAATTCCTTTCACCTCTAGAGATACCAGGTAAAACACAAAGTTGTACACAGTGATCACCCAATTTCTTTGGACCTGATGTTTCTCGGTCTACAAGCTACAGGTCATAATGACAGTCTTGTTACTTCATTTTGACATCTCTATATATCTTGAAATATGTCACTCACACAACTAACTAAGCATTAATATTTTGTAATAATAAAGGAAATTTGAACATTTATCCAGGGTTTCGATTCGCAGGTATGTCAGACAAGTTGACACCAGATAGAGTAGTGATTATTCTACAGGCTAGTCGTTTCAAGAACTCCCCAGGAAATATCACAATGATCTCACGTAAATAGAGAGATGTTCTCTAAATAAATTCGGACATTTGAATGAATAAAATTGAATAATAAAACCTCCGTAAATCAGTCCTCAAGCCGGACTTAAATAGCTCTAAAAATCCGAAAATAATTCCTAAAAGAAAAGAGTTTAAACTGAAACAAATAACTTCCTAAAAATAAGAGTTCAATGCGGAATGAAAATAAGAGTTCAAAGTTCGGCTTTCCGGACGTCTTCCTGTCTTTGCGTTGATCTGCCAGCTCGTGGTAGTTCAATGCCATCAATGTGCAATCTGACAACTCAACATCATCTGTCTCAGATGCCCCTGCATCAGTCACCCCGGGTTGGAAAGAACTCGACCTCGAGTTCGCAGCACCATCCGAATCCCCAAAGCACGGACTGAGATGTTTCACATTAAAGACATCAGAAGTCTTTTAAGTGACTAGGCAGATGTAATTTGTAGGCATTATCATTAATCTTTTGTAGTACATCACATGGCCCAATCTTCGGCTCCTTAAGCTTATTATATTCACGAACAGGAAAACGATCACGGGTTAGGACAGCCCAAACAAGTCACCCACATCAAAAAGGACCTGACGCCAATGGCTATCAACCCGCAGCTTGTACTTAGCATTGCTTTCCTGGATTGCCGACTGCACCTGTGCATGGATGCCTCGAAGATGCTCTGCCATCTCATCGGCCTTAGGACTAAAATGCCCTACTCGCTGAATAGGAACTAAATCCAAAACGCCGGAAGGATTCCGCCCATAAACAACTTGAAATGGGCTCATACCAGTGGTCCTATTCGTGGACCGGTTGTAGGCAAATTCCGCTTGTGGTAAAGCCAGATCCCATTGCTTCGGTTTAGTCCCTGCCAGACACCGCAAAAGGTTGCCCAAACTCTGATTCACCACCTCAGTTTGACCATCCGTCTAGGGATGATAAGCACTACTGAAATTTAACTGTGTACCAAGCCTGCCCCATAAACTTTTCCAGAAATTACTAATGAACTTGGTATCACGGTCTGACGTTATAGATCTTGGAACTCCATGTAGGCGCACAATGTCCCTAAAATAAATATGGGCAACCCGAACAACATCCATTGTTTTTCTGCATGCTACAAAATGGGCCATTTTAGAAAATCTGTCAACCACAACCAGTATAGAATCCGAAGCCCTCTGAGTACGGGGTAAACCCAACACAAAATCCATACTGACATCAAACCAGGGAGCCTCAGGTACTGGTAAGGGCGTGTACAATCCGACATTAGTAAGAACACCTTTGGAACGTTGGCACACATAACAACGATCCACATAATGCGCCACAGCACTTGGTAGTTTAGGCGAATAAAATTCAGACGCTATAAGGGCCAAAGTCTTATCACTCCCAAAGTGACCCTCATCATGAAGCTCACGTATAATGTGCTGCCGCAAAGAGCAATCTGGTATACACAGCTGCAATCCACGAAACAAATACCCATTATGCAAGGTAAAATCACAACGATGGCCATCAGTGACCTCTTGAAAAATCTTGCCAAAGGACGGGTCATCTGGATACATGTCTTTGAAGGCCTCAAAACCTGTAACTCAGGCACTCATGGTGGTAAGAAGGGCAGCACATCGACTCAAGGCATCGACAACATGATTAAAACTGCCAGCCTGGTGCCTGAGCGTGAAAGTGAACTCCTGCAGATACGCCACCCACTTGGCATGTCATCGACTTGATGTATTTAAGAGCCTCATGATCAGTGAATACGATAAACTCCTTCTGTAACAAATAATCATGCCAATGTTTCAAGGACTGAACAATGGCATAAAACTCGAGGTCATAGGTGGAATAATTTTCTTTGCACTCGACAATTTCTCACTAAAAACGCCACAGGACGCCCTGACTGACTCAAAACACCACCAATACCAACTCCAGATGCATCACAGTTAACTTCAAACACTTGCTCAAAATCAGGAAGTGCCAAAAACTCGTGCCTCGGTCATCTTCTGCTTGACCAACCGAAAACTAGCCTCTGCTTCTTCGGACCATTGAAAATTCCTTCCCTTCAGGCACTCTGTAAGAGGGCAATTAACATGCTGAATTTCGGATGAATCGGCAGTAGAAGGATGCCAATCCATGGAAGCTGCGGACGTCATGCACTGTCCGTGGTGTTGGCCATTCCAAAATCGCATCTACCTTGGACTGATCTGCATGAACACCATTAGTAGAGACAACAAAACCAAGAAACTGTTAGAAATGTGCCCTAAGAGCCAATACATTTGATGTAATCTCCTTAGAATACATTTGGTATATGATAAATAAAGGGCAATATTATTTTGTTATCTTTTATATCGTGTGAAGAAACAAAAGTCCAGGGTATACTAAATAAGAGATAAAGTAATCTAAAGAAGTTTAGATTCGGGAGACCTTTAATCTCTAACTGTAGTATCCCAAAATGTTCCTAATCATAGGGTTATCAAATGGGCATTGATAAACCGCCAAGATTGGCACATACTATGTATGCTCAACAATGAGGATGGTTGGTCTCAAACCATTTGTGTAGTTGACACTAATACAAGTATGTGGGTGCTCATTAGTGAATGAGTACATTGAACGCAATCAACCACAGATCTCGTATGGAGTATTTATCTATATGTCAAACGAGAACTCATAGTTGCAATAATGCAAATTAGTCCTTAGACCTGAGGCATCATGGTTGTCTTGTGATGCGTTATTGATCTTTGATAGCTCACAAAGGCAAGTCGTAAAAGATTTTCCTTATGTGTTATTGGGATCTCTTAATTCATCATGGAGGCATTGATGTACAATAAGGAATCTCTACCTTTGATACGAAAAGGAGAATGTTTCAAGATATGATTCAGTGAATCTTCGGCCGAAGTACTTGAACATGATTTAGAAAGTGGTTTTAATTATGTTCTATTGAATCATATGAGGTTAATCATATTAGGGTTTGACATTATCAATCCGTACCCTAATAATATGATTGGAAACATTGTATAAGAGAAGGACCGTATTGCATTGCAATTCCAACTGAATAGGTTCTTCATCTATTCTAATTAGCTTGGGTAGCCATGATATATTGCTAGATGTCACTCTTGGCTTGTGGAAATCCTAGGATTGATTGTGATCGATCCAAATAAAGGAAGAATTAAAAAGGGGTCTTAATTCCAGTTGGTAGAAAGAGTTCTAATGTTTTCCCACTGCCTTGCTAAATTAGAACCTAATGGATCGCACACCTTAAATGGTTAACTTTGAGTAATACAAATGAGAATGAGGAAATCAATTTGATTGATTTGATGTGGATGATTTACTATGTGTAAAAATGTATTTGGGCCTCGGTAATAGTTAATGAGAAGCCCAAATGGTTGGGTATCAAGCCCATGGACTTAAGACACCTAAATTATGGCTTAAGTGTCATAAGGCCCATTTTTGGAAGCCCAATGGGGTTTGGCCGAAAATGCTTAAGTAAATGTGTGTGGGAATTATTTCCATAAGCTCATTAAGACAACAAACACAATCCAACATCAACCAAAGAGGTTTGGGAGATCAAAGAGAGATAGTTGTGAGTTTTTCAAGAGTGAAACACTATCTTCTTTCAAAAGGGGTTTAGATTGAAAACCAATCTTGAGAATCTTGCAACTAGTATCCAAGTATTCTCAAGATACCTCTTCTCATCTCAAGGTTCCATTGGTGTAGAGACTTAGAGGCCATATACTTTTGTGGCTCACAAGGAGGAGAAAGATCAAGAGGAGATCAACAAAGGGAAATCATCAAGAGAAGACCAAAACACAACTTGGTTCATATTATAGCTTCAAGGGTAATTAGAACTTTCTTTCTCTTGAATTTTCATTTATGAAAAACATATCATTGTTCATGGCTTAAGATACTTGGAAGAGTTTTGTTTTGAATTTTAAACCAACCACCATATTCTTCCGCTGCGATTAATTTGATTAAATGCATGTTTAATATTCAAAGAACTTTGGAAAAATGTTTTAAAACCAACATTGGTATCAGAGCCATAGGTCATGAACTTGATATGTTTCTAGGGTTTAGAGATGCATATGTGGGTTGTGAATTCATTTAAAGTATAATAGTTATACTTGATTATTTTGATTTGATTGAATAAAAATCAAATGGAGTGAAAGGGGTTGTTTGGGATTTGAATTTCCAGATTTGTGTTTTGATGATTATGCTCTCTTGAATGCATATTTGTATTTATGAACATTAGAGCATAGTTGCATTAAAACCCCTATGCTTTTAACTTCATGAAATATATGATATAAGAGCATGAGATGGTTAAAATGGAATATGGATTTTTCCGGAAATAGCATGAACATTTCATATAAGTTCATATGCATGTTCTTGGTGTTCTTGATGTTCTTGTTATGGGATCTTTTTTATCCATAAGTTAGGTGGCTAGTTTGATGATTGTGTTTAGTGGATGTTTTCCACCAAATAGGGTCAAAAGTTGATGATGGTGTTTTATTATAAAATTCAAAGTTTTTCAAAAATGTTTCCACTCAATAAACATTTAACCCACCACACTAAAATTAATAAGATTACTTTGGTGAGTGTGTGGGGCTTTCTAGATATAAATGTTGGTGATTTGATATAAAATGCAAAAGTTTATCAATTTATTCATATCACTAATTATTTACCTACCACACTAAAAAATTTTGATTACTTTGGTGAGTGTGGTTGGCCTACCTAGTCACATTCATGATTATTCACCTTGTTGAATAATCATGATCACACTTTGTGTTAAACAAATGCATGCTTTAACCCCACACCCTAGTGGATCAACATTGGATCCATTATTAATTGTTGAATATTTTTGGACTTGCAATATATGATAAGTGTAACTATGTCCAAAAGATTTCCACAATTACTTTTGCTATTGTAGTAAAACTTTTCACTCCATGGTAAATTTATTTTGAATATGGTTACCACTTGAATTAAACCCACATATGTATGCAACCCAAGAGCATGTATTTACATTACTAGTTTAATTGTTTAAAGCCTTTAAATAATTAAAGGATGGTTATGGACTTAGACCAAACAATTGAGCTATGTGATTGGCCGCTATTGGATATGTATTCGTTCTTGATTGGCTATGTAATAATGAAATGGCTTTCATGCCTAATTTATTTGGCTATGTAATATTGAAATGGCTTTCATGCCTAATTTATTTTTATATGCGCGCGTAATTAAAATGAATCACCTTCCAAGACCATGATCCAACATGGTGGCTTGTGTTGGATCAACAAGAAAGTCCATAATCATCCTATAAGCCCAATGCAATTGGAATGTTCGGTAATGAAAATAATTAACCAATTAGTAGCACCATGTATTCTCGCTATCTTAAGCAAATGGTTTCTAAAATATTTAGTGGGAGTATTATGTGCTACTATATATGTTGCATTAGGAACCATTTAATGAGATTAGATAGGTAATTTTAACAGGATTAAAATTGGATTAAAATGAGACCAAATTAACTACCCTCAAAGCAATATTAAGTTGATAAGAGAAATGGCATTTTGAATGCTATTTTGTGGCCTTCCACCATGGTAGTCTCTTATTGGGTGGTACATTTACACTTTGTTGTACCTCAGTGAGGCAACATCCAGTACTTGTAACCATCCAGGGAAGCCTATTACACATACTTGATGTAGTGCGGATAGATAACAAGTGTGGCCAACAAATCGTTAGGTTGAGGTCATGCTTGAAACCCTATACCCACAAGCATGGTGGGAATAACTTAACTAAGATGAACGAAACCAACAAACTGTTAGGTTGAGGTCTAGTTCTCTAGAGGCCATAGTGATGGGTATTAACATGAATGATGTGATTGGATAAGAGTATCCTTTCATTAGTAAGATAGCAATCCAACAAACTGTTAGGTTGAGGAAACTATTTGAAATTGAGACTCCCATCCCACTAAGAGTTTCAACGGAAACTCTCGGATTTCAAGAGGGATATGAAATTTGCCAAAATAGTGGGAGCTACCATCATGACTTAAAGACCCTAAGTTTTTGGTAGAAGATTAATCTAAACTAAAATTTGTTTACGTTGTTGCAGAATTTTCAAATAGCCGTTAAAAACCCAATCTCATTGATACTTAACAATTACATCCTTGATGGCACGAACTATCCGGGTTGGCTTCGCAAAATGAAACTTGTCCTTAAAATGGATGAGATTGATTATGTGTTGACACAAGCCCCGCCACATATTGCTCCTGACGAAGAAGCTACTCAGGAAGAAATAACTGCTTATGAGAAGCATGTCAAGGATGATAGTAGAGATAATGTTACTTACTAGCATCCATGAATGATGAGCTACTAAAACAACATGAAGATATGGATGGTTGTGCTTCCATATTGCTTCACCTTAATGAGTTATATGGTGAAGCTACTCGTAGCTTGCGATTCAATACAATATGTGAACTTGTCAACACAAAGATGACAAGAGGGACTCCGATTAATCAGCATGGTCTCAAGATAATATCATTACTTGAGAAAATAGAAAAATTGGACTGTCCATTTAATGCTGAAGTTCAACAAGATTTTTCCTTTCGTCCCTCTCATTAGATTTTTCCCAATTTGTTATGAACTATAATATGGGAAAGATGGAAAGTTCCTTATCTGAGCTACTCAATATGGCTATAGTAGCTGAAAAGAATATCTCAAAGGATAAAGAGCTGAAAGGGACAGTTGCGGTGTTTGAAAAGAGTTCTTCCTCCTCTTCCAAATCCAAACCGAAAGGTAAGGATAAGGGAAAGAAGAAGAAAGGTTTTCTAAAACCCAAGGGAGGGAAAATAACAAAGAAAGGCAAGGAACCGAAAGGAACTTGCTTTCACTGTGGAAAGGATGGACATTGGAAGAGAAATTGCAAGGATTACCTCGCAAGCTTAAAGAACAAGCCTTCGGAAGGTAACACTCTTGTTCTTGAATCAGTTTTTACAGTTAATACTTCTACCTGGATAGTTGATTCAGGAGCTAGTCAACATATTTGCAATTGTGTGCAGGGACTAGTAGGAAGTAGAAGACTCGGAAAGGAGAAATGGTTCTAACTGTGGGTAATGGCACTAAGGTAGCTGCCAAAGCTGTAGGCACCTATCGTCTCAATCTACCTTCCGGGGAGACCCTGAATTTGAATAATTGTTATTTCATTTCTGGTTGTGTAAGAACTCAATATCTGTCTCTATGCTTTTAAGAGACGGATTTGTTGTTTTGTTTGACAAACTACTTTGTTCTATTTCACATAATAATCGAATTATTGCTTATGCAAATTTGATTGATGGTCTTTTTCATTTAGAAATGAATGGTAGTATTAACTGTATAGATAAAGATGCACCTAGACCTAAAAGGCCTAGAGAAGTGGATAACTCAACTAAATTGTGGCACCTCAAACTTGGTCACGTTGGCCAAGATAGGATTCACCGGATGGCAAAAGATGGATGCCTTGGATCTTTAGACCCTGCTCCTATGCCTACTTGTGAATCTTGTCTACAAGGTAAAATGACCAAGCCTCCTTTTACAGGAAAAGGAGAAAGAGTTACAGAGTTGTTGGAGTTAATCCACACGGATGTTTGTGGACCATTGTCTACAAACGCAATGGGAGGTTATTCATACTTCATTACCTTTACTGATGATCATTCACGGTTCGGGTATTTATACTTAATGAAGCATAAGTCTGAATCTTTTGAAAAGTTTCAGGAATTCAGAAATGAAGTTGAAAACCAAAAAGGCAAGAGTATTAAAATCCTTAGATCTGATTGAGGAGGTGAATACTTAAGCACAGAGTTTCTTGATTACCTAAAGAACATGGCATCTTATCGCAATGGACTCCACCAGGGACTCCACAACATAATGGGGTTTCTGAAAGGAGAAATCGAACCTTAATGGATATGGTTCGTTCCATGATGAGCTATACTGATTTACCTATATCCTTTTGGGGATATGCACTTGAAACAGCAATTCATTTGTTAAATAGAGTGCCTTCCAAATCTGTTCCACAAACTCCATACGAAATGTGGTTTGGGAAGAAACCAAGTCTTGGTTATATCAAGATTTGGGGCTGTCCAGCATATGTCAAAAGACAAGATGTGGATAAACTAGATGCAAGGTCAGTGAAGTGTAGATTTATCGGGTATCCCAAGGAAACTATGGGATATTACTTCTATCACATCGATGAGCAAAAGGTGTTCGTCGCAAGGTCAGCTACCTTCTTGGAAAGAGAATACGCTCTTGATGGGAAAGGGGGACATGAGATAGAACTCAAGGAATTGTCCAAAGAGCCAGAAATCAACACTGAACTGAATGCAATCCCAGATCCACAAACTGATATGACACAAACTCCGCGTAGTTCAAGTAGGGTTAGAAGAATGCCTGAGAGGTATTATGGTTCCTTCATGAAAACGAAGGAGAGTTAAATCTCCTAAGTGATTGTAAGGATATTGAAGACCCTTCGAACTACAATGAGGCAATGTCAGACATTGACTCACAGAAATGGCTTGGAGCCATGAAATCTGAAATGGATTCTATGTATACCACCTAAGTCTGGACTCTAGTTGATCCACCTCCTGGTATTGTACCAATAGGAAATAAATGGATCTTTAAGAGGAAGATAGGCTCAGATGGAAAATAGAAACCTACAAGGCAAGGCTAGTAGCAAAGGGCTACAAGCAGAGAGAAGGGATTGACTATGAAGAAACCTTCTCTCCTGTCGCTATGACAAAGTCTATTCGGATTTTGCTTGCAATAGCTGCATACCATGATTATGAGATTTGGCAAATGGATGTGAAGACGGCTTTTTTAAATGGCCACCTTCAGGAAGAACTATACATGGATCAACCTTAAGGCTTCATTTCTACAGCTGATAAGCATAAGGTATGCAAGCTCCATAAATCCATTTATGGGTTGAAGCAAGCTTCTAGGAGTTGGAACATCCGCTTTGATGAAGTTGTCAAATCGTTTGACTTCATGCGAAACATGGATAACCAATGTGTGTACAAAAAGGTCAGTGGGAGTTCGGTAGTATTCCTAGTGTTGTATGTGGATGACATACTGATTATTGGAAACGATATTGGAATGCTGTCTTCAGTGAAGCTGTGGCTCACTAAATCATTCTCAATGAAAGATTTAGGAGAGGCATCTTATATACTTGGAATAAAGATTTATCGTGATAGATCTCAGAGAATAATTGGATTATCTCAATCCTTGTATATAGATAAGGTGCTAAAGAGATTTCATATGGAACAATCTAAGAAAGGGTTGCTTCCAGTTAGACATGGACTTCACCTTTCTAAGAAATGTGTCCGAAAACTCCTGAAGAGATACAGCAGATGAGTAAGATCCCTTAGCATCAGCAATAGGAGTCTCATGTATGCCATGGTTTGTACAAGACCGGATATCAGTTATACTGTTAGTATAACAAGTAGATATCAGTCAAACCCAGGATTAGATCATTGGGGAGCTGTTAAGTGTATCCTTAAGTCTACTTTCGAAGGACTAAGGATATGTTCCTTATTTATGGAGGAACATCAGAGTTACGAGTGGAAGCAATTTACTGATTCGGATTTCGCATCTGATGTTGATGATCGTAAATCCACATCTGGGTACGTCTTCATTCTGAATGGAGGCGTTTGTTAGTTGGAGAAGCTGTAAACAAGTGTTACTTGCTGACTCACCACTGAAGCTGAGTACATGCTGCCTCAGAAGAACGGCAAAGGAAGCTGGGTGGATGAAAAGTTCATTACCGACTAAATGTGGTTCCAACCATAATGTCACCAGTACCTTTGTACTGTGACAATAATGGGGCGATAGCTCAAGCCAAAGAACCAAGGTCTCATCAGAGATCCAAACACATTGACAGAAAATTCCACAAGATTCGAGAACTCATTTCGAATGGTGATGTGTGCATCCTAAAGGTTTGCATCAGCAGACAACGTAGCAGATCCCACTCACTAAGCCTATGTCACAGTCACAACTGGATAGAACATACAGAGAAAATGGGTATTAGATACATGGCTAAATGGCTCTAGTGCAAGTGGGAGATTGTTCGAAATGTCCCCTAAGAGCCAATACATTTGATGTAATCTCCTTAGAATACATTTCGTATATGATAAATAAAGGGCAATATTATTTTGTTATCTTTTACATCGCGTGAAAAAAACAAAAGTCCAGTTATACTAAATAAGAGATAAAGTCGTAAAATATTTTCCTTATGTGTTATTGGGATCTCTTAATTCATCATGGAGGCATGTGAATGTACAATAAGGAATCTCTACCTTTGATAAGAAAAGGAGAATGTTTCAAGATATGATTCAGTGAATCTTCGGCCGAAAGTACTTGAACATGATTAGAAAGTGGTTTTAATTATGTTCTATTGAATCATATGAGGTTAATCATATTAGGGGTTTGACATTATCAATCCGTACCCTAATAATATGATTGGAAACATTGTATAAAGAGAAGGACCGTATTGCATTGCAATTCCAACTGAATAGGTTCTTCATCTATTCTAATTAGCTTGGGTAGCCATGATATATTGCTTAGATGTCACTCTTGGCTTGTGGAAGTCCTAGGATGATTGTGATCGATCCAAATAAAGGAAGAATTAAAAAGGGGTCTTAATTCCAGTTGGTTAGAAGAGTTCTAATGTTTTCCCACTGCCTTGCTAAATTAGAACCTAATGGATCGCACACCTTAATGGTAACTTTGAGTAATACAAATGAGAATGAGAAATCAATTGATTGATTTGATGTGGATGATTTACTACGTGTAAAAATTATTTGGGCCTCGTAATAGTTAATGAGAAGCCAAATGTTGGTATCAAGCCCATGGACTTAAGACACTAAAATTATGGCTTAAGTGTCATAAGGCCCATTTTTGGAAGCCCAATGGGGTTTGGCCCGAAAATGCTTAAGTAAATGTGTGTGGAATTGTTTCAATAAGCTCATTAAGACAAACAAACACAATCCAACATCAACTAAAGAGGTTTGGGAGATCAAAGAGAGATAGTTGTGAGTTTTTCAAGAGTGAAACACTATCTTCTTTCAAGGGGTTTAGATTGAAACCAATCTTGAGAATCTTGCACTAGCATCCAAGTATTCTCAAGGTACCTCTTCTCATCTCAAGGTTCCATGGTGTGGAGACTTAGAGGCCTATACCTTTTGTGGCTCACAAGGAGAAGAAAGATCAAGAGGAGATCAACAAAGGGAAATCATCAAGAGAAGACCAAAACACAACTTGGTTCATATTATAGCTTCAAGGGTAATTAGAACTTATCCTTTCTCTTGAATTTTCATTTATGAAAAACATATCAATGTTCATGGCTTAAGATACTTGGAAGAAGTTTTGTTTTGAATTTTAAACAACCACCATATTCTTCCGCTGCGATTAATTTGATTAATGCATGTTTAATATTCAAATGAACTTTGGAAAATGTTTTAATACCAACAGCTTCTTCCTCTTCAATGTCAGACTCCACCTCCTCCTGAACGTCTTCAGTTGGCTGTTTCTGAGAAGTCTTTCTTGACACCTTCTTGAGTGGAACTTCAATGGTTGTTTCTTTCTCAACAACATCCTCCTTTGCCTCTGAATTCTTGACTTTGTTCATAGGCATGGTCTTCTCATCAAACACAACATCTCTGCTGAGTATCTTCTTGTGGTTCACTGGATCCCACAGCTTGTAGCCCTTCACACCTCTCAAATCCGATGAAAATGCATTCAAGAGACTTTGGCTTCAACTTGGATCTTTCATCACTAGGAATAAGTGCAATGCACTGCATCCAAACACCTTAAGATTTGAATAATCAATTGACTTATTAGACCATACCTCCTCTGCACATTTGAACTCAAGATTTCTTGAAGGCGATCGGTTAACCAAATAGGCAGCGTGGTTAACTGTCTGCCCAAAAAGATTCGGGCAACCCTGCATGAATCTCATACATCTCTCACGCTCCATGAGAGTTCGGTTCATCCTCTCCGCAGCTCCATTTTGTTGGGGTGTCTTCTTCACGGTAAAGTGCCTTTAATGCCTTCACTTTTGCAAAACTCAAGGAACTTGCTGTCCTTATATTCACCACCATTGTCACTCTTTAGGATCTTGATCTTTCTTCCGGTTAGGTTCTCTACTTCCGCCTTCCACTCTTTGAATTTGGTGAAGACCTCAGATTTCTCCTTCATGAAGTAGACCCAAACCTTCCTGGAAAAATCATCCAAGAAAGTCACGAAATAGCGAGCTCCACCCTTCGATTTAACCGGTGATGGCCCCCATACATCCGTGTGAATATAATCTAGCACACCTGTGCTTTCTTCCTCTTTGTTTCGCTGCTTGAAAGCTATTTTTGATTGCTTTCCCATGGTACAAAATCTGCAAACTCCAGCTTGCAACTTTGAACACCTTTCAACAACTTTCTGTTGTGTAGTTCTGCATGCCCCTCTCACTCATGTGCCCTAGCCTCAAATGCCAAAGCTGAGTTTCATCTTCCGAGTCCTTGCTTGTAGATACAGCTGCTCCACCTGTGATTGTTGTACCACACAACCTATATAGACAGTTAGGTTGAATCTCTCCCTTCATAATCACAAGTGAACCTTTTGAGATTATGAGTTTCCCTCCATAGCTTTGAATGAATAACCATTCTTGTCAAGAGTTCCAAGGGAAATGAGATTCTTACGCAACTTTGGAATGTGCCTCACCATTCCAAGTGTCCTAACAGCCCCATCATGCATCTTCACCTTGATTGTCCGGTGCCTTTGACTCTACACATTGAGCCATCCCCCATCATCACTTCACTGCTATCTTCTTTCTCATACGTGTCAAACCACTCCTTGTTTGAGCACATATGATATGAGCATCCGGAATCCAAAATCCAATCGGAAGAGGAACACCTTGAAGAATTAGCCAATGCATTTGTTTTAACATTGCTATTAACACACAAAAGCTCACCATCACTTTCTGTGACATCCTCAGCTGTGTTTGCTGCATTCTTCCCTTTTTCTTCTTCTCCTTCCATATGGGACAATTCTTTTTCCAATGCTCCTTTGACCCACACTCGAAACAACCTTCTTTGCCTTGGATTTGGACCTTCCTCTATTGCCTTTCTTGCCTTCACGCTTCTTTGAACGGCCTCTCTCTCCGGTCTTTGCAACTAGACCTTCACCTTGAGAGTTTTCTCCCGAACGTTGAGTCATCCTATGGTGTGTCATGATGTCTTGCACCACAGGCTCAAAATCAAGAGTAACCTTCCCGAACATAAGAGTGGTTCGAAAGTGTTTATAGGACGGAGGTAAGGATGTCAACAACATAAGAGCCTTATCCTCCGGACTATAATTAACATCCATTCTCTGCAAGTCAGCAACACATCTATTGAAACTACTTAGATGTTCCATTAGATTTCCTCCCTCCTCCATCTTAAGATTCAGGAGTTTCTCTTGAGGAAGAGTTTGTTGGACAACGACTTCCCTGCAAACATCTCTTCGAGCTTCTCCCATGTTTGCTTCGCTGTATCCTTTCACGTTGATGAGCACCTCGTCGGAGAGATAGTTTTCGATGGCTCCTCTGGCTAACTCGTCAAGTACTCCCCACTCATCATCCGTCATGCCTTGGCTTCTTCTCCTTGCCAACCACACAACATGGAGCTGTTGTTGTGTAAGAGCTGACTTCATCCTTCGTTGCCAAAAGTGAAGTTCTCCTTCCCTGTGAAAGGCTTTAACTCCACCTTCATGCTTGCTGCCTTGGTTGCTTCACATGCTGTGAACTGCTACCACTCTCAGCTTCTGGTCACTTGCCATCTTCAACACACTAGCACTCCAAGAGAAGAACTAGCTCCAGCTGCCAAACACAGCTCTGATACCACTTGTTGTGAATTAATACTAACTCACTGCCCTTAAAGATCTTGTTGTTGATGGACTTTGGACAAAGAACTCAATGATGGATGAGTCTTACACACACACACAGAAATTAACCAAGCACAAATGACACAAGTGTTTATAGAGGTTCAGCAATTTGCCTACATCCTCTTGGTGATCACCTTGAGAAATTTCACTAATGAAGATAGGTTACAACTTTGGTTTACAAAAGGAAACCCCCTTAGAACACTACCCTCACAATCTGTTTCTCTCACACCCTTGCTCAACACCTTGATACACTTGAGAACTCTCTTGCTCTCCCCTTGTTTTTCTGAAACTCACACTAGAACACACTCTGGTTTCTAGCATCTGCCACTACCTATATTCAACATGCTTTCATCTCTTGTGTTATCTTACTTCACCCCATTACCTACACAAGCCAATGGACAAGAGATAGATATCAGCTTGTCCTCCACGTTCCTTCCTTTAGTCACCACTTAGACTAATGTCAGATCAGTAGGTAAATAGAATCCCACTCAGCCACCTCCATTAAACCAGAAAATGGAGAGAAGATTATTCAAAAATAAGATAACCAATTAGCCATGAGTGCTCACCCAACTATCCAGCAGGTAGTCAACCCTCTTTTACCTCAGAAGTGACTCATTAAGCCTCTGAAATCTTGTGGAAAGCGATAGCCCTCGAAAACATAGTTGAAAACACGTAAGAAAACGTCACAGCACGACTGGGACGACCGGTAGCCAGAAGTTTTCCCTCCAGACTTTGAATCTGCTCCAGGACGACTGGTCGCAAATGCCTAGCAACTGGTCGCTGTTGTTTCCTACGACCGGTCGCAAAGAGCTGGCGACCGGTCGCTCGTCGACTATGCTTCAGACTTTGAATCTGCTCCAAAACGACCGGTCGTAAATGCCTAGCGACTGGTCGCTTTTAGGGAGATTCAAATCTTCCTTTCAGCGCCAAAACCCAACCTTGTATCCTTAGGTGAGCCATTTTTCCACAGAATGAATAGAAGAAGAGCTTAAAGATAAACTCATTTTGGCTACAGCCCCTTGCCAGCCCAGTTTCGTAGGTCATATTTCAAGCTTTGTTTCAGCAACCTACACAGCTCGGATGAGGGCAGCATTCTTCATGAAAGTTGTTCCAATGGGTGTATACTATAACATATCCAAAATTCAGCCCCATTGGATAAATCTGGAGTCCGTCACCTAGCAAACACAAAACCATGCTCAGGATGGATTTTGTCAGCGAGCAAAACAAGTTAGCAATTTGTTTCGGCCTTAACTTCTTCCTCCGACCTTGGATTGGCCCAAATGATATATGGCTGGAAAGAAGACATTCTGAACTTCAAGTTTGAGTGCTTAAAGTTATAATTTGCTTATGGGAAGCCCAATTCGTAAGCCCATGAAGTTGCTGGTCATGCTGACCTAAGGATGACCTATGTGTGCTTAGGTCATAATGGCATAAGCATGATGTTTTATTGATTGTGGGGAAGTTAGGTGAAGCAGATGCATTTCTTATATTTGGAGTGGAATTTTGCAGCAGCTAAAGGGAATAAAACAAGATGAAGTGGATGCTGCAACACTAAGCCTAAAGAGAAGATAATTGTTTTCAAATGTAATTGTGTGTTAGGTGAAATAGGTGTCGTTAGTGAACTTAATTGTATAATCTGATTCACTTAACCCTTGTGCCTATAAATAGGAGTCTCTAGAGTCAGAAAGGGAGTTCCATCATTCACATTTCCATTGTACACAAGAGAGGGAAAGTTAAGAGTCACAAAGGGAGAGAAGGGAGAAGGCAGCAGCTAGGAGGCTTTGGCCTCCTGGCAGCCATGGAGATGAATCTTTTCCATCTCTAGGCATGCTGTCCTTATCTTCTTCTCCTCCCTTTCTCTTTATTTTCTTCTTGTATTTCCTTTGTTTTTACTTTGTTTTCTGTTATTAGTTTTAATAAACATCTTGCTAGTCATGTATCATGGTTGAGTTATAAAGTTTGATTTCACTCATGAATTCTTCTTCACTATTTTAATGGAGCTGTTTTGCATCCTTTGATTGATCACCTAAGGTTTTATGCGTTATGCTCTTGTTGGGACGGTTTGGGGATCATCTTCATTCCATCATTAGCAACTTATGTGATTTGGTTTCTAGGTCTCGTAATGAAACACCATGCTTGGGGTCCTTGTGTTGTTCATGCAATTTGATCCAAACACCCAAGGACTTATTTGTGAGCATCTTCATGAGTGAATCAATTTGTTTACTTGCTGCCATAACATGATTAGAACAATTAGGTGGATTCTAAAACGACACCATCTTGTCCTTAGTTACTTTCTTTCTTCTTGTTTGTTTCTTTTGTTTTCATTTCCGTTTTGTGTAGGAAAACTGAGTTGGATCATTCAATCACAATCCCTGTGGAATCGACCTTGCACTTACATATGCTAAACTACCAACGGCTCGTGCACTTGCAAGTATCACAAGTTGAGGATGCAGCTTAATCCATTTTGGTTGCAGCTGAATCTACGCAACACCTGGTGTCCTATAGTCAACTGACTTGGGATCACTGATTGAACATCTGCTACTTGGGTCATGTAGAAAGCTTAATGAAGGACATCTCAAATTTAAATAAATTAAAAAAAGAAGAAGGGATCAATGTGATTATGCTATGCACTTTTGGTGTATGTTGGTTTATAAGGTCAATTGATAATGGCTGATGGTGTTCCTTGTGTTTTGTTGAATGTTAGTCACTTTTCACGAATTTGAGTTTTGTCATTGGATTCAGTCTGTAATTTTTATTATGTTCAATGTCATTGTTTTACCTTATTCTGTCGAAGAGTGGTACGTTCTTGTGATCTCATGCTCTTGTCCCTAAAATGCTTTGCTTCGATTGTTTAGACTTGAACTTGCTTTTGATTCTTTCCATTTATTCTCTTCACAGGTGCAAATCGTTTCGAATGGTTGTTTTGCTTCTCTGTTTCGTTGGTTTCCTTTGTTTTTGCTGTTTTTTTCCTTTTTTTTTTGGTTTGAGCTCTCTCTGTTTTGGGTTCTTCACATCTTTAGTCAACTTCTTTTGCTCTTCATTTTTTTTGGTTTTTTCTGGTTTATTAATTCTCCCAGTTATGGATATTGATAATGCTTTTCTCCTCTAATAATTTCTGGACATACACAGTTTCGTGCTTTAAAGTTGCTTTGCATTGCTTTTTTGCATATGACTAGTTTGTGTGGTGATTATTTAGTTGTGTGGTGATTATTGCTTTTCTGCATATTTCCAGTTCTTAACTTATTTATTCTTTTAGTTTTTAATAACATTATTACTTTTTAAAAAAAACGGTGTCGTTTGTTTAATGTGCAGCTAGGTCTTCTTCTTGAGCACTCTCGTGCCTCCATTCCCTTTCAACATCCCGTCTCTTTTCCCTCTACAGCCATGGTGACCACTCGTTCAACTCGTTCCGGCACTTATCCCCCCAACGCCTCCTCTGACGGCACGGAATCCAGCCGCGACCTCTCTCCTTCCGTTGTGTCTTCCTCTCGTCGACGGCGTACCACAGGTCGAGCTTCCCCCGATGCTGATTTTGCAAATACGGATATGCCACCGTCATCTTCCACCCATTCGCATCGTCGAAACCTCCATGCTGCTGCTGCCTCCTTCGTTCCACCTGATGAATATTTTCATCCACTTCTCACAAGCACTACAAGAAAAACACTCTTTGTGACGGCTAAAAAGCGTCACGATAGCCATAAGTTGACGGCTTAGAAAGCGTCACCGATGCCACTGTCAGGAAAGGGGTACCCCATTCTTGACGCTTATTAACCGTCAAGGTTTAATGTTTCCTGACGGTTATGAAACGTCACAACCCGTCAGGAAATCTTCTCTTGACGGTTTTTAACTATCAACATTTTTTTTTTTTTAATACTTAAAAGAGTTGTTTCTTGATGGTTTTTAGCCGTCAAGAATAGTATGACTGAAAAAATTTATATTAAAGCTTCGTAAACAAAAGGTGCAAATAAATATTAAATTGCTAAATAATTATATAAAGCAACAAATTAAAATCTCACATCCACTAAAATAAAATTATTATATATATAAATATTTAACAGTACAAAAATGTTATAACATGTCAAGATATTAAAAACATATAAACATAGGGAAATAAATCAAATGATCTAATATCCAGTAAGTGTTGGTCTCAAACTATATAGAACTTGTCACTTGGAAGCTCGACTTTCCTTGATGAGCCTAAGATTCCCTTTGTGGTATGAGCCACACTAATCACATCAATCTGCTAAGATGTAAATGTAAGAATTAAAGAGTTAAGAGACTAAGCAAAATTCAGATAATAGATGAATGTTTAATAATATATATAATGATGAGATTATGAACTTGTTAAGTCCCCACTTAAAGTTATAGTTAAACATGGACATTCTTAGATATGTAAGATAATGTAAAGTTAACAAAGATAAAGAAGTTCTATGATCAAAAGTATTGAATGATAGCCTAGTAAGTGCACCAGTGAAACTTATGATAAACCAAATCAGCAACTAGTTCAAAGTAACATAACATGCTTACCTTGTCTAGATATGTTTTTGTCCAAACTGAAATTGACAAACAAATCTGTAAAATCAAAGCCCACGATTGAAATTGAAACCTCAAACTTCAAATATAAATTAGAAAGAGGAGTGTTATTCAACAAGGGTAAGACAATGATTAAAAATAAATCAAAACTTTTACAATTAATTTCAGATAAGGGTGTTAAAGAGACAGACTTGCTGGAAGAAAATATACGAACTTTGTGGAATGTGTGCTTCTCTAGTTTCAAATTCTCAGAAATTTCACCGACAAACTTTCGAATTACATATGAAATATGCACAATGAAATTAAAAGTTCATGATTAGCATTATGAAACAATCAATAAAATGTATAACTCATACAAATATGCATACGATCCTCAAATGCCAAGCATAATTAAACCACCAACGCAGCTGATAATGCTTATATATTTTTCGTTAACCAACAAACCAAACTGATAATTAAACCAAGTCTAAACCAAATCAACAACTACTCCAAGAGTAATATAACATGTCAAATAACAACTACCCAGTGACTAGAATACTCACACAAATGTGAGTCAGTATTCATCATCATACACCTATTGAAGACTTACACAAATCCTAATAAACCACTCAATGAACTGAATGAATGGAATAACTAAAGAACTATTGAATCCTAATAAGAGATCTGCATTATATCTTGTAGTTGCAGTAAATTTTAGATCGATAGCACCTGAAATTCACATTAAAGGACAAATACAGGATCAAATAATCACGTAGTACAACTACTTGAGTCTAGATACACAAATAACTTTGTAAGTGGAAAAAAAGAAAAGAATATAAGCACACGCAAAATAGATGGCCAGTCTTACAACAATACTATGCAGCTGCATATGATACTTAAATCTGCAGTGGGCACAAACAATTCTGCTGGTCCAAATGATGCTCAAAACTACAAAAGATGAAAGGTAAAAATTATATGCAGTCAGTTAGAACGTCTTTAGAACAATTTGAGAAATATTATAATGCTAACTATGAAACAAATTTACCTTCTTTTATGAAGATTCTAAGACAACGTCAGCCATACAAGCAAGCAATTGCTTTAACTTTCTGTCTGAAATAAAGACAACTTACTGGAAATCACATATGTGATACCATATAAATCATCTTCTCAACAACCAAAAATGGTATTCCCACCTCAGATCATCTACCAAGTGAGTGCTAAGGTTAATTGAGTGAAATATAAAATTAAAGGATGCCGAAAATGGTCTTCCCATCTCACAGCATATACCAAGCCAACACACTCATTGTAATAAAATACAGTAAATAATGGATTTAACGGAGCAAAAGACTGAAATGATATTTATATATATATATATATATATATATGAAGAAACAGAAACTACCAACTATATGAATTGAGAGACATGAGACATAAGTAGTCCATTAATCTAATCTTTACTAAACGTACTCATTCCATTAAACTAAGGACAGAAAAAAATAACAAACTTGTAACTAGTCAAAACGGAAAATAGCAAGGAAAAGGTAATTATCTCATTCTAATCAAAGAGGAATACTTCTATATTATATTTTCATACATATTCCAATATGGGTTAATTTGAATCAATAACCAATTCCTACCACACATGTTGCAAAGCATGCACATTACCTAGACAAGCATCAATCTACCATTCAATAAAAATACAATTTATAAAAATTTGTAATCATATACTTCTTTATCATAAGAAAAATATAGCAGGATACTTAGCTGAAATAATTACTAAATTATAGACATAATACCACAAAAGTGTGATTAAATTTTGTAATGAATTACTTCCAGATCCATATTTTTTTATTTTTATAAAATCATCCTATTTGAACTAGTATATTTCTACTACCAAAAGCACATATATATTCCTTTTAGAAGGAAAACAAAACTACCAATCTCATATCATAGCTGTCTTAATAACTATACTAATATTCTTCTGCTTTCAAAACAGGACATGTTGAAGATATCAATATCATATGATTAGTTAAGGCCCCAATTTTGCATCTCAGATTTTGAATTTTCAAGCTACATCATATTCAACTAAATACCGCCATTTCTAAAGCTAAATTAGGATGTCACCTTTCGTGTTTCAAATAATAAGCCTATACCTATTAGCTTCTAGAGAAGGACGACAATGAAATGGAAATTATTATAAGTAATCAACTAGCCAGGCTTGTTAAACAAATTAGTAAACCTTAAAAATGCCTAAAAGTGACATTTACACTCAATCAACTACATCAAACACATGCATGATCATTTGCACAAAGTAATCCATTGAGAAACAAAAGAAAAATTAAAAGGAAGCATGCAAGGCAGGCGTTGCGCATAGGGCAGCGCTAGCCTTACACTTCATTGAGGCAAAATGTCGAGAAGGTGGTGGGCACTCCTCACCCGCCACTGACTAAAAAGAAGAGGAACTATCCTCATTTCCTAAGACAAAGAGACTACAGTACAAATCATAGCAACCCAAAGCATCATACGAAAATACAGGGGAAATATAAGAAGAAAGAAATTTGACTCCACAACTAAACTAAACATGACATAGTGATAATTTATAACTTCAAAAATTTCCTAAAAATTATGAATTTAATTAGTTGTGCAGTGCAGATATGTAGAGATATTGATCTCACCCACCTATAAACCTTGAAAACAATTGGGAATGCCTTATTTGATGTTGTTGAACAATAAAGAACAACCCAGTTCTTTGTCGGCCGCAACTGAGTCTTCAATAACCTTGAAAGTTTGTAAAAAATCTTCCCTTTTCACCCATTTCAAGATTCTCTAAGGTTCAGCTCCCCAAAGCATCTTGAGATTGAGTGAGATTCATGGCAGGTACCTGAGGAGGAATGGAGGAATACTGATAAGAATAAAAGATGAAAAGCTTAACATAATTTCAGGCAAACAAATTTTTCATCTAAACTAATAACTTTGGATAGAGAATAAATGCACCGGAATTTTTGTAGCACCAATTAGCAGAGCAAGAACCCACTAAGAATTGCAATTCACAACTTTTTCTCTTCTGATTTATGTTTCCATTTCAGAAATGAAGAAATAGGGTAAAACCCTAGACTCTGATATTTCGTTTTGGAATGAAAGAAAAGACGGTGACCAAGAGAACACGAGTGTTTTTTTTTTATACTAAGAGAACACTGAGAGCAACACACTTAAAGAAATATAATAATTTCGACTGAACTGAAGCGCCTCGCAAACCAACACCGCGTGTTTTCTTGAGGGTGTTTTAGGAGTGTCAGGTATAATGGGTTTTTAATTGACGTTTTTTATAAAATGACAGCGAAAAGTGATATATAATTGACGCTATTTATAAAATGTCAGCGAAAAGGATCTATAGTTGACAGTTTTTGTAAAACGACATGAGAAACTGCTACATAGTTGACGGTTTTTAAAAAATGTCAAAACTTCGTAGAATAGTTGACGTTTTTTCAAGAAACGCCAACTATGAATTGTCAACTAAGGCCCATTTTCTTGTAGTGAAGGCTCGTTACCATGACATCGTTGTCCACCGTCCCTTGTGTGATTGAAGATGACTTTAATCTCTCTGACCTTGGGGTTGCTTTCAACAACTTCATCACCGGACCATCGCTGGACTCCCTTGGTTCAAGGTCTACCGCTTCCTAATTTCTCTATTGTGCGTGAATTTTATGCGAATTTTTCGATTGTCATAGGTGCTATTGTTCCTGGTGATTTGAGTACGGGGTATAGATATTCCCCTCACAAAGGACTCCATTGTTGCTGCTCTTGGGTTGACTTCGCGTCGTTCCCTTGAATCCAATCCTTTTGTTCTTGCCATTGTGGAACTGTCTACCGCGCAAATCTCACGGCCTGGAGTTCCGGGCCGAGGGGATATGCGTTGCCACGCGACTTCCTGCTCTTGGATGCGGTGTGGTTGTGCGCGGGCATGCCAGCACGTTCTACCGTGCATCGAGATGTGTTTTGGATGGAAATGGTTAAGTGGTGCGCCTGTTTGGACTTGACTTATAATCAAGTGATTGTGGCCGAGAGAGGAACTGATCTCGGCCATTAGGTTCACGACCTGAGCTACAAGGCCGTTAGTGGTGATGTTGATGGTGGATTTTGGGCGGTGCTCCAGCGCTCTGCTCAGTGAGCGACAGTCGTATGATATATGGGGTGAATGAGCGAATAACAGAGATGGTGCTCCGGCGCCTTGAAAATTAAGGGTCGTATGATATATTGATGAATGGATTTTCCTTACAAACTAACA
The DNA here is from genome assembly GCA_005406145.1 of Prunus yedoensis. Classification (NCBI taxonomy): domain Eukaryota; kingdom Viridiplantae; phylum Streptophyta; class Magnoliopsida; order Rosales; family Rosaceae; genus Prunus; species Prunus yedoensis. Next base: position 38,400 of record BJCG01003639.1, read on the forward strand.
CTACTCCTAGGAAAGCAAATAAAATATTGAAAGTGCATTACAGGAAAATATAAGTTGCTCTGTGGGAGGCTTTGGTTTGGTGTTTGAACCATTTGATCGTATTTTGAGCCTTTGTATTTATAGGAGAAGTTCTTGGAGGAGTAATCGAGGCTAAAATCCTACATAGTGGAGTCTGATTAGAGCAAGTGGGTAGTCCAATCAACATTTGGGATCGTGAAGTATGGTGGTGTGGCCCCATAAATCTTGGTGAATCTCGGCCGCCGCCCTGATCGTGGGTTCTGCGCTTCTGGCCATGGGGACGCATTTATTGCTCTGAGAGTTAGTCACCCAATCTCTCAAGCTGTAAGAATTCTTGTGAGAATGTCTGCGTTTAATCATTCTGATTCCTATCACCAAATCCTGACTTCAGTCACTTCCCACCTTCCTCGTGCATTAAATGCTCATCTATGGCCAGTGGGTTTGCTGCAATAAACAGAGGCATTACTTTATTAAATGAAGCATGGGACCCTGCTATCACGTGATGATTTGACTTTCAATATCTTTGGCCATGATTTTGTTCGGCCTCGGCCTCGGCCTACAATCGAGGCCGAGATGATCATGCCTTAGCAATTTTTTCTTTTGTTTTCAGGAAGGCCAAGCATCTTGGTGTGTGAAACGCCGCGTTTTAGTCTCACGAGCAAGTGCTAGGGCCTCGAAAAGGGGCTCTTTCGGTCAGTTCATAGCTGTGATTTATTAGGCACAAACAGGAACGCCATACTCTGGTGCATCTCATGTATACTGCTCCTCCTCCTGAGCCTCCTTCTGAACTTCACTCCAGTCGAATGACCCTGTGGTCCAGAGTTCTCTACATGTTTTGTTCGCAACTTCCTCAATCCCAAATCTCAACACAGCAAAGTCAGTTGGCATGCAGCTATGATTCTTTACTCTCTGCAATTTGGGTTCTTCATTCCGATTGAACGCTTTCTCCATGAAAGCCTTATTGCTGCTGCTTCTAGAAATGCCTCATGTTCCTCTGCTAGTCTGGTTCTCCCTCGTATCATTACATCCTTGGCTACGTTTCATGGCATTCCGACTCAACCCACTGATATTGGTTGTTCTAGTCTGATTAAGGTCATCTCTCAAGTTTCTCTCAACCGTAGTGATGCCCAATGCCCTGATGGTGGGCTTACCATTTCTCAACAATCTCTTTTCACTCAACTCAGTGTTCAACATCATGAGACCATGACTCTGCTGCGAACTGGCCAGCCAGAGTGATATGATTACTGTTCTGGACACCCGTCTTTGCTCCATTGAGGCGCATCTTCGGGCCCCTCCGTCTGGTTAGGTTTCTCTTCCACCTTTTTCCTCTGGTTTCCAGCATGTGCTTTGGTTCCTTTGGATTCCTGCCAAAAAGGGGGATAAATTGGTATGGTGTAGTAGCTGGAATTTTGTTAGCAAGTGGGAGTTTTTGTTTAGTTTTATAGAATTATATTAGTTAGGGGAGCAAATCACATGTGGTGTACTAATCTGTTTACTTTTGAACTATTGTGATGCCACCATGTTAATTCAAATGCTTTTGTTACTCGTTTGATTTTTGTTGTTCTTCACTGGTTTAGTTGGTTGATGGTGTGCAGATTTAAAGGTTCGTTACTGAAGTTAGTGTTGGATGTAAACCACTTTGAATTGTATTTTATTTGCTTTGTAATTTGATGTTTTGTCTAGGAAATGCCAAAGGGGGAGATTGTTAGTATTGTTTAGGTGATTGGAAATTTCCTAGAGACAAATTAGACTAAGTATAGATGGTAAATTAGTTGTGATTGTGGCTGTCAAAATTCCAAGATATGCTATGAGGACTGATATGTCAATCAACGTTCACTAAGGTAAATTCTTCATTCAATCATGCATTCTGATTCTGGTATTTCAAGCATTATTTCAAACGCACAATCTGATTAACATTTTGATTAAAGATGACTTTTTATTTTTAGAAAGTTTGATTTATTTGATAAATTGCTTTCCAGTTTTAAACATAAAAAGTCTTCTTTGATTGGAAATCAATTAGTTTGCTTTTGGAAAACTAATTTGTTGATTAGGAACTAATTGATCTTGTTTCCAGTTTTGAAAACCATTATAAAAAGCAAGGTTTAGTTTTCATTCAAACAGAACTTTCAACGTCTAGAGTATTTCTTGAGTTTTCATATACACAAAAGAAAGTTTCTGTGTTTTGTTGTCATAAGGATAAATCATCAAGAGTAAGATTATCTTGGTGATTTGTCCTTGCATTCATCTACATTCATTTTCATAAGTACAATGGTCTCATACCTCCGGCGAGCTTGAATCGATCGCGTCAAGAATCGGATTCAACATAAGGAGAGAAGGAGAAATCCCGCAAGAAGTTGAGTTACAAAGAAGTTGGTACGTTGTCTAGAGTGTCTAGGACAAGTTTGTATTCTTCTTGGAATCATCGTTTTATAGTGGATTGCCTTGGACTATCAGGTCCAGTGGATTTTCCCCATAGGTGGGGTTTTACCACGTGAAATACTTTCTGTGTTTTTCTTTGTTTTTCGTTCTGAACTGCACAGGATTGATACATCATATCAATCCCCTTGGCGTGTTTTATTTGTATTATTGTAATACTCCTAACTACTTAAAAACAGACTTTACGCTTTAAGTGTGTTAAGCCCATCCTATAGGTATTTTCACTTTGCTGACCCACTTATGCTCTAGTAGATTCTTCAATTCAATTAATAGAGTGTATATAAAAAAAACAAAAACATGTGAAGAATGTCTACTATTTAGCATCTTAAAAGAAAAAAGTGCATGTTTTTAGCATTTTCAATGTTGGTTTTGTTCTTCCAAAGTAAAATAAAATGTTTTGAAAAACCAAAGCTATTGAAGAGACTCTTGGAGATACTCTTAGGGTAGGGGCATTCTACAATCATGCTCCTTATTTTTCAGTTGAAATTTAGTTGCAGGAGTCATAAATACTTTAATTCTTTCAGCTTTGGAATAAAGTGTAGACAAAAATATTCAGCATTAATAACAATCATGCTTTTCCCTTTACTTTTGTGGTTGTCGTTGCCATTGCCTTGCCGTTAATTTTGCCCCTTGATGTTCCCCAATTTTTTAGGGTTTGCTATTGTGTATTTCCATTGTGATCTTTGCTTTGTTTTTGTGCGCTACTTGATTCATGGCTCATGATAAGACATTCTATGTTGCTCGTATGGGGTTTCTACTTTGTTGGAACCCTATGTTCTTTTATCTGCTTATGACCCACCACCACGTAATGGTACAAATACATGGATGATTGATACTAGAGCAAGTGATCATACGACTTTCGAATCTCGCATGTTTGCTAACTTGTCTTCTACCACTCCGTCATCCCTACATCACTAATGCCAATGGTGTCCCTTCTCCAGTCACCGATTAAGGATCTCTTTGTCTTTCCCACACCTTATCTCTCTCTCAAATGCCTTGCTTGTCTGTAAAACCAGGCCTTAAGCTCTAAAATCCTACAGAGGGGAGGGGGGGGGGGGTGAGTAGGGGGGGGGGGGGGGGGGTGAAGTAGGCTATAGGTCAAAGACCTACCCTTTTTAAATTAAAACTTCTTTAAGGGCACACAAGTACAAACACAAGCAATTTCGTGGTTAATAAATAAAACTAGTAACAGCGGAATGTAAATAACACACGATAATTGTTGACCCAGAAAACCCAACGGGTGAAAAAGGGGCACCAAGCCAGGAGAGATCCAATCTACTCAATTAAGAAATACAAGAAAACGAAAGAAGACTTAGCTCATCTATCACCTATAGGCAGCTACAATCCAACCTTTCAGCAAGCACCTTTTCTTTATCTCTTAGCAGCAGATCCTCTCAAGAGCACCAAGCTCAAGTTGCATGTAGTTTGATGTATGAAGTGAGTTATGGTTTCACAGATTCATCTATCTCAATCACAAAGTATGATTGAGCTAGACAAATGAAACCTAAGTGTTGTGATGATTAAACTAGAAGTAATGAACTTGAAGCAATTAGTTTAATTCAACATAACAACAATGAAACAAAACATTCAGCCACAATAATATGAATTAACGTTGGAGACAATCTATGTGTATGCAATCATACACATACTCTCAAGTGTTCAAGTGGCTGAAAAATAAATGGGAATGTTTTTGAATGCTCAAGAGCACATATGAAAATTCTTTTCAAAAACAAATAAACAGATCAAATATTGATCGGATGTAAGAGAGCATCTGCTGTTTATAAAATATGAATGAAACAATCCCCCATCAAAGTCTCACGCCAAGAAGAAGAATATAGACTCGGTGAAAGATAAACATTTCACAGAGACAAACCAACTTGTTCCTGGGAGAGTGCGGCTCAAGAGAATAAAAGAAGATAAATGAACTTTTTTTTTAAATTCTCTTTGAGACAAAGTGAACTGACAAAACAGCAAGCCATCTAATAAAGAATAAATAAAACAAACCATGTGCTTTGCAGTGAAGGAACCAGCAAGAGTAGCCGCAACTTTCTAAATAAAAGAGAATGCTTTCTCTCTCATGAGATTTGAATAAAAGTATTCAACCCATGAGCCAATGTCTAAAGCAAGATATAATAAATATATCTAGAAGATGAGAAAGAAGATAAAAACAGCCGCGCATGATAAAGACAGCCCAAGAGAATGAGAAAGACCAAGGAATAAAAAGTGGGCATGCAACATGTTTCCAAGATAATTATTATATATAGAAGATGCCTTTGAAAACAACATAAATGAAGAGTTTCATGATGGAGTCGGTGGACTTAGGGATGGCAAAAATCCCCGCGGGGGCGGGTCCCCGTCGGGTCCCCGACCCTAACGGGGGAAATTTTCGGGGCCAAATCGGGTACGGGTACGGGGGAGACCCGGAAAAAAATCCCCGACGGGTTCGGGCCGGGTATGGTAAATGTGTCCCCGTCCCCGAACCCGGCCCGAAATATATATTTATAATTTTAATTAATATATATCTTCATTTTTCACGTTCGTCGTCTCCCAGTCGCCGAGTACCCATACCTAGGCCTGGAAAATGGGCCGGGCCGGGCCAGCCCGGCCCTAAGAGGTGTGAGCCCAAGCCCTAATTAGTAACGGGCTTTTTCAGCCCTAAGGAGTGATCGGGCCGGGCCGGGCCAGCCCTATGTCAAATATACAAAGCCCAGGCCCTACCCATGGGCCTAACATTTTCGGGCTTATGATCGGGCCAACGATTCGGGCCTATTTAGCCCTATGAAATGGGCCATTATTTTATGCTTTATTCAACTCATTTCCACTTCTTTATGGCCTCCCACTACCCGTTGTCTGCCTTGGATTGGATGCCCTTTTTCTTTCAACTTCCGACTTTCAACAAAGAAAAGTTGCTTTACCAACTTTTGTTCAAAACAAAGTTGGTACTTTTAAGACAAGTTGGCAGACAATGTTGTTCCAAACTTCTCACCAAAAACAAAAAAAAGTTGTTCAAAACAAACTTGTCTAGCGGATAGAAATATAAAAATATACTATCGTATAATATAATTAAAATTAAATTAATTAATTAATTATAATCGGGCCGGGCCGGGCTTTTAAAGGGCTTAGAAATGAAGCCCAAGCCCTACATTTAAGCCTTCGGGCCGGGCTAAGCCCGTCCATTACTTCGGGCTGGGTAAGCCCACACATCAAAAAATCGGGCCGGGTTCGGGCTAGCCCATCGGGCCTGGGCTTTATTTCCAGGCCTACCCATACCCACCAAAGCTTGTGTTAAGCTCATAATTTCATACATATACATGCCCTATTTACTTACTTCTTTTGCTTAGTTCTTA